>JAODAL010006657.1:0-131546 GCA_025379985.1 Phyllomedusa bahiana
AGTCAGTGGCCTGATGCAGGTGGTGCAATGCAATGAGGTAATTGCTGCACTAATATCCTGTGCATGGTCCTGAAATCTTGTAGGTTGCAGGTCCAAAGCAGTCTGTGGCCTACAAGAGAGCATGGCATAGATTTTCACTGTATATGTGTCCCGAGGACCAAAATATAGTTGAAAGTGGCATTCTCCATAGTCATGTATGGAACTTGGCCAAAAGTCTGGTCCACAAGATCCCTCAGGGCTCCTTTGGGAATGGAATCCATGGGCTGTTGTCCAGTTCTCCTCCCCCTAATGTTGGCCTTGCTAACTGCTTGTGAATTTAATAAAAAGGAGGGGGTCTCCAGCACAATTTGCAGAGCTATGATCCACAAAGATACTGTACATATTTCTTGGTTTAGGTATGCAAATACAGAGCTTAGAAAACAAATCTGGAATAATGCCAGCAATACATTATTCTAATTGTGTGGCTTCTGTCACTAATGACTTTCCTCTCTTGTTTGACAAATAGCAATACACATCCTCAAACTAGTTCAAGGAAGCCAGAGGCTCAGGAATTTGTGAAAATGGGATGTTGTGTTTCTAACGGATCAAGACATCATAAATCCATTTACACATTTATAATGAATAAATAATGTCACTTATTTACATGTTATATTGAGTTGTTAATTCCATTGGGGGCTTGTGTCAAGTGTGCAGAATTAGAAAAATGTATCATTTTAAATATTTTGTATTGTGTCCATCAATTATATTCAAACTTCTTTCTGTTTTCTACATTTAAAATACAGTGAAAATTTGGGGCGGTCAATTTATCTTCAGGTCACCAGAGACAGACTTCAGTAATGAATATGGAAATATTAAATGTAACTCATGTTAAGTTTATTTATTTGTTTGCTTTATTCTTTATGTGATATTTATTTAACAGTGTTTCTCATAGGAAAAGGAAAACATGCAAGTACTATTTCTAGTACTACCTTACTACAGTGGATAAGTGTACAGTGAAACACAACTAAGTAAGGTATAATAACTTTACTAAATATGATTCACCGATCCATATGTGCATCAGGCCTCCTTTATGCATATTTTTGTGATGTTACTTTTTGGCTTTTGAAAAATGCTGAATTCTGTGTCTTTCTAATATGTATTTTAGGGTGTTCTTTTAATTTAGTTAAAACTGTTTCTTTTTTGTTTACCAATTACTATGCAGAAGCCTATGAAAAAATGCCATGAAAAAGGTTCTACCTAATGCATGCTGCTTTGAAAGCAAAAGGCATGGACCCACAAAAGGCACCACAAGTGAAGAAACAAAGACCAAAAATAAAATGCATTGGTTTTAGTGCATTTTCTATGCCACAATTTCCTTCCAGCTAACATCTGACTGCAGCATTGTTTTTTGCTCTTATTCAGAACAGTACTACATATATAAATCAGGGCCATCTTAATGATTGGGCACACTAGGTTGCTGCCTGGGGACCCCATGAGCATCATAATCTGCTTTACAGCAGCAGCTAATGTGAAGCTGTGGCACCCACTCAGGGTGACATGTATGAATGGGGCTGTGACATTTTTTGCATGCTTTGAACCAAACTGTCGTAGCCCTGTTCTATAGATATATGAACTATCATCAGCTAAAACTTGCTGCATTGTGCACCAGACACAATACTTTTCAATACACCAATGCGGCAGGGGCTTGTCATGGCAGAATCATAAAATGCGCCAAAAATGCACCAAATTTTGGTGCAGAACTGTCGTACAAATCCATACCAGTTGCAAGGTGGCATGGCTGAGACTAGTTGGGGCAAATTTATAAAGTGCTGTGAGACTTTTTATATATATTGTCAGATCTTACACTATACAAAAAACAGAGGTAGAACTGCAAAGTTGGCACCAGGTTCATACATGTCGTCCTTAGTGATTAATCACAACACCCAGACTTCGCAGGTGCCATTATTGTCATATCTGATTGTCTAGTGCAGGGGTGGGCAATTAATTTTCCGATGGGGCCGCATAAGAAAGTGTGATGGTTTTAGAGGGCCGGACTAATAAAAACATAGGTTAAACGGGGAAAAATTTGTTTTTGGGGTTTATTTTTGTGGAAACTTACTCTGTACCCTCAGTAAGGCAGGTATATAGATAGATATAGGTCCCCTCAGGCAGGTATATAGATAATTATAGCTCCCCACAGGCAGATATATAAATATAGTCCCCACAGACAGGTATATACGTAATTACAGCTCCCCCAGGCAGGTATATATAGTCCTCATAGGCAGGTATATAGATAATTACAGCTCCCACGGGCAGGTATATAGTCCTCATAGGCAGGTATATAGATAATTACAGCTCCCACAGGCAGGTATACATAGTTCTCATAGGCAGGTATATAGATAATTACAGCTCCCCCCAGGCAGGTGTACATAGTCCTCATAGGCAGGTATATAGATAATTACAGCACCCCCACAGACAGGTATATATAGTCCTCATAGGCAGGTATACATAGTCCTCATAGGCAGGTATATAGATAATTACAGCTCCCCCAGGCAGATAGATACATATATAGATTATGACCAAAATTAAAAATAACAAACCTAACTCACCTTACCAGCGTACCTGCTTCCCTGCCGAGCGTCTCCCTCTTCTGCCTGAGGCTGCTGGGCGTGATGATGTCATCATGTCGCCAGCGGCGGGACGCTCCTCCGGCAGCTCCTCAGCACACAAAGTGATTACTCCATGCGCCGAGGAGAGGCAGCGGCGTGGTGAGCGGAGTTAGCCGCGTCGCTACCCAATTCACAAAAACTGAGGATATTAACAGTAGCGCTGACGGCCCACCACGGCCTCACAACACTATCTGGCCGCAGCAGCCGTCAGCGCTACTATTAATAGACCTGGGCATAATACACTGCGGGCCGCATCCGACTGGTTGACGGGCCGGATGCGACCCGTGGGCCGTACAATGCCCAGGTCTGTTCTGGTGGCTGCCTACAGTAGAAATAGCCTATGGGACGCAGGATGGAGTATGTTTTCTCCAGTTCTCCATTCCTCACAGTACCCTGAGTGATTATATTGGCAGAGGGGCTCAGTGCACTACTTTGTCAAAGGGCTCATATTGCTGCTAATAGGACCCTGACAAAAATCAGGAAAAATTAGAAAGTGCTAATAAAAGCACATGTTTTTTCAAGTTTATTTCTGCAATTTTACACCCCGTAGACCTCAATTTGTTCACACAAAAAAATGGCATGTCTGCGTGTGTGTTGCATTTTTTATGTGTTTTTTGTACCATTTTTCCACATCATGGATCACATGATTTGTAACAGGAAGAAAACTAAATTTAAAAAATGAATGAAGCCTGGAAAATATCATGCAGTTTTTGAAGCTTTCCTTTTTTGGGGCCAAAAACACTCTATGCAAAATATAAGCATGAAGGGACTAAATACCTTTTTCAGCTACATCTTATTTTGTGGAACTTTTTTTGCCTATAAAAACCTAATCTAAAAATGCCTGTATTATCTAAGGTGCTTTTTCTATTAATTATATTTGTAATATTTGTAACATTTTGTCTGTAATTGTTCAAGTTCTATAGATAACCCTATTGAAAAAAATGCCAGAAAAACACCATGCCAACAGCATGCTGAAATTTAAAATAAAGTCAATAAACTAAAAGGACAGAAAAATGCCACAGAAAAGCATGTTTTATATTTCACTACATACTTTCATTAAACATTTAGAGCCACGTGTATGAAAACTGTCTTAGTCTAAGACTGTTCTTGTTGCCCATAGCAACCAATCAGAGTTCCCCTTACATTTCATCTAGTGCTCTGAAAGAATTAAACGGGTGTTCTGATTGGTTGCTATGGGAAACAAAGAAAGTCTTAAACCAAGACAGTTTTCATACATGTCCCCCTTAGGGCGACATGTATGAAACTTGGCACAGACACGTAAGTTGTAAATTGCTTTAGAGCAGTGTAGACAGTATGTATGAACCTGTCATACTGCGGTTTATACATCTGGTTCATTGTAGGTGGAGCGCAGGGCAATGTTGGTGCAGAGTCTAAATGTGCCACATTGTAAGCACAAAGGTAGGTTCAGAAGAAAAGACTAAGGGGGACATGTATGAAAACTGTCTAAGACTTTCTTTGTTGTCCATAGCAACCAATCAGAGCGCCCCTTTCATTTTTTCAGAGCACTCTATGAAATGAAAGCTGAGCTCTGATCGGTTGCTATGGGCAACAAAGAAAGTCTTAGACCTAGGCAGTTTTCAGACATGAGGCCTTTCAGATTTTAATTAGAAAAAATGAAAAATATAAAAATCAGAACATTTTATTATTAACATAATTAATTTTTCAGTAGAAAATCAACTCAATGAACTGCTTTAATCTCTATAGAGAAGAACAGAAGCTCATAAATGTCAATCATACTGTTAAATGTTTCTCTTTCTACCGCATCACATTGCTTTCCCTGCTACAGAAGCTTCAATATTAATCTTGTGGTTAGAATGTTGCAAGAGATAAGTAGCTATTACTGTCAATCATAGTTAAGAACTGTTACATTTGTATTCTAAGGCCCCGTTCACATGGCTTATGTGCCGACGGATTGGCGCCGTATTCCGCGCCGGATTTGCGCTTCAATACGGCGCCAATCCGTCGGAGTCATTACGGTAATCCACTGCTCTCATTGAGAGCAGTGGAATCCGTTGCTCCTCCCCGCTCGGCGAATCCGCCGCGGGGGGAGAAAGTGACGGACGCGCCGTAAACAATGCATTGTCTATGGGGCCGGGAGCGGCGCTCCCGCCGCGCTCTGGCGCCGCCCCCGTCCCGCCCCGTATTCACGGCGGATTTGTGCGCTCAATACGGCGCACAAATCCGTCGGCAATAAGCCGTGTGAACGGGGCCTAAGGGTGCGTTTACACGGCAAAGACCAAATACTGATCAGATTTTCTGACCGGTATTTAGTCTTTTTTTGTCACACGGGGGGGTAGCTTTTGTCAGAGGTTTGCGGATTCAGGCTGTCCCCCTTCGCACCCACATGTTCATCTTCTGCCCGAACATCGGGCGTAAAAATGAGCATGTTCTAAATTTTTTGGAACGCCAGAGGTGTAAAACACCGTCTGGCGGAAAATCCGTGCAGTGGGGACTGCTGCACAGATTTTCTATTGAAGTCTATGGGGCAGTGCTGCTTGTCGGTTTTCAGACAGTTTGTAAAACCGCAAACCCTTTAAAAACTGACAAATAACCTGTGCCATGAGGACAAGCCCTAACTGTTACTTCTCTTCTCTATATAGACTAGTGCAATTCATTGAGTTGATTTTCTACAGAAAAATTAAGAATGTTAACCCCTTACCGCCGGAGCCAGTTTTGGCCTCTCTGACAGAGCTCCATTTTTTAAATCTGGCCTCTGTCACTTTATGTCAGAATAACTTTTTGACACTTTAACCTATCCATGTGATTCAGAGATTGTTTTCTCGTGACACATTGTGCTTTGAGATAGAAAGAACTTTTGGTCCAAAAAATGCTTGTTTATTTTTGAAAAATATTGAAGTATCGTGAAAAATGTGAAAAATTTACTAATTTCAAACTTCAAAAATTTCTGCATGTAAGACAGATAGTTATTCCACTCAAAATAGTTTATAACTAGCATCTACCATATGTCTGCTGTAGTTTGGCATAATTTTTTTTAAATGTCTTTTTTTTTTTTTACGAAATTAGGGGGCTTAGAAAAGTAGTAGTAATTTTAAAATTTTCAAGAAAATTTGCAATATACATTTTTTTAGGGAAAAGTCCAGTTCTAACGTGACTTTGATTGACCTATATGTTAGGTACCCCCATAAAGAACTTCATCTAAGAAACTACACCCCTTAAAGTATTCAAAACAGCATTTAGGAAGTTTATTAAACCATTAGGTGTTTCACAGAAATTAAAGCAAAGTGGAAGTGGAATTTCTAAATTTCACTTTTTTTGCAGATTTTCAATTTTATACATTATTCACAAGAATACGGTAAATGTGATCAGGGAAATGCAACTTAATATTGATTCCCCAGATTCTTCCGTTTTCAGAGATATCCCATATGTGGCCCTAGTGCGCTATTTGGCTCAACCACAAGCCCCAGAATAGGAGGAGCACCTACCAGACTCTGTGGTCTCATTTTCATTACAATTTTATTTAGGGGCCATTTAAGGTTTGGTAAAAAAGCACCCAAAATTTTGTTACGCAATTTCTTCCAAGTTCGGCAATACCCTACATGTGGGCGTAAAATGCTGTTTGGGCGCATGGCAGGGCGTATAAGGGAGGGAGTATTATTTGGCTTTTGGAACGCAGATTTTGGTGGGCAATGTCGAATTTAGAAAGCCCCCAAAGTACCAGAACAGGTGAAACCTTCCAGAAGTCACCCCATTTTGGATTCAGCCTCCCTCAAGGATCTCATCTAGGGGTGTATTGTGCATTTTGGGTGCATAGGTGTTCCATAGTTTTTTTTTTTTGCATTGGGCTATGAAAATGAGGGGGAAAAACGCAGTTCTGGCATTGTTTTTTGGGCTTCATTTCTACAGCGTCTGCCGTGCAGTGTAAATGATGTGATAACTTTACTATGGGGGTCGGTACAATTGCAATGGTATGGATTTTATATAGTTTTTCATGTTTTATTACTTTTACACAATAGAAATAGGTCTATAAAAAATTTCGCTTTTATGTTGTCCTTTTCTGATAGCCATAACTTTTTCAGTTTTCAGTTTTCAGTAGGCTGTAAGGCACTAAAGATCCGGCAAGTGAATCAGGAAGGGGCAGGCTTAAATAAGGCCCTTTAAATTTAACAGAACCGGCGTGTGCGCACCCTTAGAGGCGGGGGCGCGTGCACCGGGAGACAGAAGCTTCGGCAGGAGTGCGGTCAGGTAAGTAAACAGGGACCTGGCCAGCTGCGCGAGTACGCCCGCTAACCGACATGCGGGCAACGGCCCCGCTCGATGGAGGGACACGGATGCGCCTGCGACCCGGGACGAGGGTCGAAGGAGCACCCGTGACAATGTCAATATCCAAATCTACCATAAAGAGAAGACTAAATGAAAGTAAATACAGAGGGTACACTGCAGGGTACAAGCCAGTCATAAGCCTCAAGAATGAAAAGGCAGTGTGATGGCTTGGGCATGCAGAGCTGCCAGTGGCATTAGGTCACTAGTGTTTATTGATGATGTGACACAGGACAGAAGCAGCCAGATGAATTTTGAGGTATTCAGAGACATAGTGTGCGCTCAAATCCAGCCAAATTAAGCCAAACAGCCAAATGTAGTCAGCATTTCATAATACAGCCCCTACCTACAGTCTTCCTAACTGGGGCCCTTACTACCTACAGTTTACCTAACTGGGGTCCACCACCACCTAGCTACAGCCTACCTAACTGGGACCCTAACTACCTACAGCCTACCTAACAGGGACCCACCACCTACCTACAGCCTACCTAACTGAGGCCCACTAACCTAGCTGCAGCCTACCTAACAGGGGCCCATCACCTACCTACAGCCTACCTAATTGGGGCCCACCACCTACCTACAGTCTACCTAACTGGGGCCCATCCCCTACCTACAGCTTACATAACTGGAGCACACCACCTACCTACAGTCTCCCTAAATGGGGCCCAGCACATACCTACAGCCTACCTAACTGGGGCCTACCAACACATACTTACGGCCTATCTAAGGGGTGCCATAACTACCTAATTAATACCAAACAGGGAACACTATTACTTACCTACAGCCTACCTAACTGCAGCCCACCATCACCTAACTACAGCCTACCTAACTGAGACCCACCATCACTTACCTAAAGCCTACCAAACTGGACCTACCATCACCTACCTACAGCTTACCTAACTGGAAACCACTAACACCTACCTAAAAGGGGCCCTTCCTACCTACTGCCTACCTAACCGGGGGTCTACCTTCCTGTGGTCTACCTAACTGGGGCCCACCATCATCTACCTTCAACTTACCTAACTGGGGACCACCATTATCTACCTACAGCATACCTAACTGGGGCCCACCATCACCTACCTACAGCCTACCTAACTGGGGACCAACATTATCTACCTACAGCCTACCTAACTGGGGACCACCATTATCTACCTACAGTCAACCTAACAGGGGTCCACCACCTACCTACAGCGTACCTAACTTGGGACCACCAACATCCTACCTACAGCCTACCTAACTGGGGACCCTCTATCACTCACTTATCTGGGGACCTCCTACCTTACTGGTGCCTATCAACCCACCTAACTGGAGCCTTCTTATATACCTGGGGGCTATCTACCTACCCACCTGTGGCCCATCTGCCTCCCTACTTGGGGTCTACTTCTCTATCTAACTTGGGCCAACCCACCAACCTGCCTAGCGATGGCCTACCTACGTAGGGCCTACCAACTTATCCAACATGGGTCTACCTACATAAATGGAGCCTACCTAGCTACCTGGGGCCTTTTCCATTTACCTACCTGCCAAGGGCCTTACCTACCTACCTGCTAATATATTTCTGAGCGGTACAAGCCATAGCCGTAGCACAATCTCTAGGGCATATTACTGAAATGTATAACTGAATTAGTCATTTGGGTATTACTATTCCAGTTTACTAAGTGGTGTAACCCTACACACACTAGTTCTGTCAGCACTGATTGGACAATGCCAGACTGTGCAGGGACACACCCCTAACTTGTAACACCCAGCTGACATATTGGTAATGAATTTCTAAGAGGAATAACTGAGGAACACACCACATAGAGATATAAAGATGTCTTATCTGATGAGCCGTTTTCTTCTCTGATGAGTCATTCTTTTTCCCTTTTCTTCTCCACCTAGTCAAGGCCATCAGGACAACTTCTCCCAGCCACATCTCCTGCAGAATTTATACACAAATATCTTAGAATCCTCATTTTTTCAGCACCTCTTTATCTATTCCTACCTCTGTACAAACTTAACAGGGGTTGGAGAGCGAGTACAGCCATAACTCAGAGGCACACTCTCCCAGGGTGTTGGGGGGGGAAGGTAAGCTGTAGGCAGGTGATAGTGGGCCCCAGTTAGGTACACTTTAGGTAGGTGATGGTGGGTCTCAGTCAGATGGCTGTAGGTATGTGATGGTGGGCTCCACTTAAGTAGGCTGTAGGTAAGCAATGGTGTTCCCTGTTACATAGGATTTAGGTATTTAGGACATCAGTTAGATAGACTGTAAGTAGGTGTTGGTTAGCCCCACTTAGGTAGATTATAGGTAGGTGGTGGGCCCCAGTTAGGTAGGCTGTAGGTAGGTGGTGGGTCCCTGTTAGATAGGCTGTAGGTAGTTAGGGTCTCAGTTAGGTAGGTTGTAGGTAAGTGTTGGTGGGCCTCAGTTAGGTAGGGTTAGGCCCCATTTAGGTAGGCTGTAGGTAGTTGGGCCCTGGCTATGTAGGCTGTAGGTAAAGGGTTGCCCCCAATTAGGCAGGCTGTAAGGAGGTGCTGGTGGGCCCCAGTTAGTTAGGCTGTAGGTAGGTGTTGGTGGGCCCCAGTTAGGTAGGATGTAAGTAGGGGATGGACCCCAGTTAGTTAGGCCGTAGGTAGGTAGGGTCCCAGTTAGCAGGGCTGTAGGGGGTGGGTCCCAATTAGGTAGGCTGTAGGCAGGTGTTAGTGGGCCCCAGTTAGGTAGGCTATAGGTAGTTAGGATCCCAGTTAGGTAGGTTGTAGGTAGGTGTTGGTGGGCCGCAGTTAGTAGGCTGTATGTAGGTAGGTCCCCAGTTAGGTAGGCTGTAGGTAGGTGGTGGGTCCCTGTTAGATAGGCTGTAGGTAGTTAGGGTCTCAGTTAGGTAGGTTGTAGGTAAGTGTTGGTGGGCCTCAGTTAGGTAGGGTTAGGCCCCATTTAGGTAGGCTGTAGGTAGTTGGGCCCTGGCTATGTAGGCTGTAGGTAAAGGGTTGCCCCCAATTAGGCAGGCTGTAAGGAGGTGCTGGTGGGCCCCAGTTAGTTAGGCTGTAGGTAGGTGTTGGCGGGCCTCAGTTAGGTAGGATGTAAGTAGGGGATGGACCCCAGTTAGTTAGGCCGTAGGTAGGTAGGGTCCCAGTTAGCAGGGCTGTAGGTAGGGGGTGGGTCCCAATTAGGTAGGCTGTAGGCAGGTGTTAGTGGGCCCCAGTTAGGTAGGCTGTATGTAGGTAGGACCCCAGTTAGGTAGGTTGTAGGTAGGTGTTGGTGGGCCCCAGTTAGGTAGGCTGTATGTAGGTAGGACCCCAGTTAGGTAGGCTGTAGGTAGGTGGTGGGTCCCTGTTAGATAGGCTGTAGGTAGTTAGGGTCTCAGTTAGGTAGGTTGTAGGTAAGTGTTGGTGGGCCTCAGTTAGTAGGTTAGGCCCCATTTAGGTAGGCTGTAGTAGTTGGGCCCTGCTATGTAGGCTGTAGGTAAAGGGTTGCCCCCAATTAGGCAGGCTGTAAGTAGGTGCTGGTGGCCCCAGTTAGTTAGGCTGTAGGTAGGTGTTGGTGGGCCCCAGTTAGGTAGGATGTAAGTAGGGGATGGACCCCAGTTAGTTAGGCCGTAGGTAGGTAGGGTCCCAGTTAGCAGGGCTGTAGGTAGGTGGTGGGTCCAAATTAGGTATGCTGTAGGCAGGACTTAGTCCGCACCAGTTAGCTAGGATATAGGTAGTTAGGATCCCAGTTAGGTAGGTTGTAGGTAGGTGTTGGTGGGCCCCAGTTAGGTAGGCTGTATGTAGGTAGGACCCCAGTTAGGTAGGCTGTAGGTAGGTGTTGGTAGTCACCAGTTAGGTAGACTGTAGGTAGGTAGGGCCTCAGTTAGGTAGGCTGTTGGTTGGGGTTGGGCCCCAGTTAGGTAGGCTGTAGGTAGGTGCTGGTGGGCCTCAGTTAGGAAGGCTGTAGGTAGGTAGGGCACCAGTTAGGTAGGCTGTACTTAGGTGTTGGTCGGCCACAGTTAGGTAAGTGGTAGGGAAGTAGGGCTCCAGTGAGATAGGCTGGAGGTAGGTAGGGCCCCAGTTAGGTAACCTTAGGTAGTTAGGTCCCCAGTAAGGTAGGCTATAGGTAGGTAGCCTATCTCCATGATCCCCCGATGTGACGAGCGGCAGTCATACATGATGATGTGACGTTATCACAATGCCTATGTCACCGCAAGAGGCCAATGTCTGGAAGCCAAAGGCTGAGACAGCACAATCCCAGGAATTGAAGACATTAGACCCCGATTCCTGGGCCCGGACTCTGAAGGCTCAGGACACAGAGCCCAGGCATTCTGAGGCAGGATGAGGCGGCTGGGCCGCATATGACAACGGCAATACCTGGGGGGGCCCACTAGAGTGCTGGGCTCACTAGGGGTTTCACCAACTCCCCAGTGGGCCAGTCCAAGCCTGGTAATACACATCTAATGGATCACACTACTCATCGTGTGTTTGCAGTTATATATCTGTATAGGACTAGATTTTCAATGTGCAATGTTGCCGTATTTATTTTTAGAAACACTAGAGCAATACATAAAATTGGAGGATCATAAATATATTTATATATTACATATTATGTATTTGTATATTATGTATTTTTGAGTAGTGGGAGGACTTAAAACATAGCAATAAAGTTAATAGACATATCTATTGTTAGCTGTTGCATTTGCAGATTATATGTAGGTCAAAGTGGAGCTCCACTTTTACTTTCACATGTTTTTATTGAGATTTTTTCATGTTAACAGGAAATAAGAGAAAGACTGCCTAAGTCAAAGAAACTAGCATAGCAATCACAGGAAAGTTCAATATATGACATTAAAATAAACCTTGTTACATATCATATGTCACGATTGGGCACCAGAGACAGGAGGTGGATTCACTAGGTCACCCAGGAGGGTTGGCGTAACCTATGCTGAGGAGCGGTCTAAGGGGCCCCCAGTCTTCACCAGAGCCCACCACAAGGCCAGTTGGTCTTTGCTGCAGGAAGCTCCCAGGTCCCTACTTGAGACATAGGTCCTCACAGTGACAGCCAAGAAGCATAGTATAGAAGGATGATGCAAAGATGTAGTGAGAAGATGGGCAAACGGTCAGGTCAGGTAGCAGACAAGGCAGAGTCAAGAATGTAGCAGGAGGAAATGGCAATAGTAAGGCAATTCGGAAAAATGGGCAGGAGTGGTAGGACGGAAAAGCGACACCAACAACTGGGCAAAGGTTGCTGGGAGAGGTGTCCCTAAAAGAACCACGAAGTTAAGTGATTGGCTGTGGAAGGCTGACACGCGCTGGCACTTTAAATCAAAGGGAGTCAGCGTGAGCACCTTCTAGTGGCTGGTCGGTAGGATGCGGCTGCACAAGCAGAGTGAAGACATCGGTAGGACGGAGCCAGATGCTGTAGCAGGTGAGAAAAGGTACAGACATGAATCAGACCACAGACCGAGGCGCGGCCTGTTATAGGAGTGGGAAAGCGGACACAGACGCAGACTGGGTGTCAAACCATGGCACGCTTTGCTACATCATATGCAAAAAAATTGGTTAATTTAGGGGCTTTAGCAACTTATAGGTGTATTCCTATGTCCTAAATTGTATGTTTTTGCTATTGTGCATTTTGAACTCCTATAGATGAGAATTGAGAGAGCAGTGCCTGTGCAGCCACCCTTCTATTCTTTACAACAATTCACCAATTCACTAAAAAAATGGTTCAAATGTTCTTCAAATAACAAAAAAGGCCTACTTTCTGCTACAGAAGAAGGCAAAAAATCCCAGCTGGAGGCAAAAAAATCCCAGTGCTACATGGGAGAAATTGCACAGGTGCATTTGCTGATGAACAATCGCTCACACACCTATTATTCATGACAGCAGTGCTACTTAATATAATACTTACACATCGACTAATGCAAAAGCAGATTAGACATCAGTTTATACTAGCATGCAGAAGAGCCATGCTAGTAGGGGAGGTTGCACAACTGAGGGGAGGTTGCACAACTGAGAAATACTGGTGAATGACCACTTACAACGTTTACTTTTCATGAGTTTACATACACAATTTAAAAAGGCACATATGCATGTTTTTCTCACTATCTTGTCAAATGCCAGAATAATGAAAGAGAGAGATTTTTTAGGCATTTTATTACTTTCTGCAGAGTCAAAAGTTTACATACACTAGGATTACTATCCTAGTAGAATGCATCCCATAGAATGCACGGACAATAATTAAATCACCTGAGCAGCATAATTAAATCACCTGTGCAATGCTAAGGAAATCCTGAAAACGTGACCCGTTGGTGGGTCTTAAGGACTGGAGTTGAGAAACACTGCTATAAACAATTTAGGACAGCCCATATGATGTCATGTCTTTAGTTTATTGGCAACATCTGAGTTAATTAGAGACACACCTGTGGATGTATTTTTAATGCTAACCAGAAACACATTGCTTCTGTGTATATAATCATGAGAAAATTTAAAGAAATCATTCAAGATATCAAGAAGAGAATCGTGGACTTGCACAAGTCTGGATCTTCCTTGGGTACAATTTCAAGATACCTCAAGGTGCCACGTTCATCTGTACAAACAATTGTACACAAGTACAAACAAGATGGGGATGTCCAGTCGTCATACCTCTCAGGAAGGAGATGGGTTCTGTGTCTGAGACATGAATGTGCTTTGGTCTGACATGTACATATCAAACCAAGAACAAAAGCAAAATACCTTGTGAAGATGCCTGCGGAAGCTGGTAAAATTGTGTCATTATTCACAGTGAAACGAATACTGTTTCAACATGTACTGAAAGGGTACTCTGCCAGGAAGAATCCATTACTAAAAAAGAAACATATAAAAGCCAGATTAATGTTTGCAAATGCACACAGGAACAAAGACCTACATTTCTGGAGACATGTCCTGTGGCCTGACTAAACTAAAATTTAACTGTTTGGCCATAATGACCATCGTTACATTTGGGAGAAGCTTGGAAGCCTAAGAACACCAACCCAAATGTGAAGCACAGGGGTGACAGCATCATGTTGTGGGGTTGTTTTGATGCATGAGGGACTGGTGCACTTCCCAAAATAGATGGCATCATGAGGAAAGAAGATCATGTGGCAATACTGAAGCAACATCTCAAGACATCAGACAGGAAATTAAAGCTTGGGTGGAAATGGGTCTTCCAAATGGACAATGCCCGAAGCATACTGCCCAAACTTGGTTATAAAGTGGTTAATGATACCAAGTCAATTTTTGGGGGGGCCTCACAAAGCCCTGATCTCAGTTTTTTGAAATTAATGGGCAAAGCTGAAAAACGGGTGTAACAAGGCGACCTACAAACATGGCTTAGTTCTTCAAAGGAATGGGCCAAATTTACCAGTATTGGAGTATCTTTGGAAGGGTATTCAAAAAATTTTGACCCGTCATACAGTTTAAGGGGAAAATGCTCCCAAAATACTAATGAAATTTTAACAAACTTTTGATTTGCAGAAAGTAATAAAAATCCCTTTAAATAAAATTCTCTCTCTCTTTTATTCTGGCTTTGGCAAATATAAATAATTTTGGTTCCTAATTTACCTAAAATGGGTAAGGTTTATTCTGATTTCATGTCAGATAGTAAAAATAAAAAGGGGAAAGGGGCCGGAAGATAATGCTTCTATAGGGTGCCAGTCATGCAGTTACATGTTGTACACCATGCTGGCTTTCATCTTACTAGTGATGCCCATACTATTTGATCAATGCCCAAGTGTCCAACACAAATCACTGGCATACAATACTCTTCAACATCCCAGGGCCAGTTTGCATCCTGAAAAAAGTATTAAACGTGAAGTATTAGTTGATATTTTGGCCAAAATACAGAAGCTTGCAACATACAGCAAATTGCCTCATTATCTTATAAGTTCCTACACTAACTGTACAAGCAATTTATAGAAAAGAGGAATCAGATCTACCCCAAATCACAGAAAATGGCCACACCAACTGTTACAGAAGAAAGTCTATTATAACAAAAAGAGAAAAAAAGCCTATAACATGGTTTTCAAAACATGTAACTGAGCTCCTTGCGAATTTAAAAACACACAAACATTTTAGAATCCTCACTTTTTAGACCTTTTTTTTTCTTTACCTCCTAGGGGTTTAAAGCTCCCTTCCCAAAAATGGGGGGTTTATAAGAAGCAGGGTGACACTCTAACCCCACAGCAACGGTTTTTCTATGATGAAACCCAGGTGCCTGCTGTGGGGGATGGGGGGTTAGTAAATAGGTCCTTTTAGGTAGGTTAAATAGGCGGAAAATTGGGCCCCCCATATTAACTAGCAGTTAACATGGCCCCCTTCAAAAAACAGGAAACATGCCCCCCCTTTTAAATATAATTTGGGTTTAAATCCCCCCCAGTATCATTGATTGGATAACAGGGCCCCCCATAAAATGAAAATTAGGTACAGGGGCCTCCAGTATACAGTAATTAGGTAAAACTGGCCCCCAAGTATATTTAATTGGGGAAATGGCCCATATTTTTTAAAAATAGGGCCCCGGTTTATATTTTATATTTTTTAAATATCCCCCCTTTTATATAAAATAGATAATAAAATAAATATATTTTTGGGAAATATATTATATATAATTAATAATATTTAATAATATTTTTTTTTTAGGAAATATGGCCCCGATTATAGAATTAATTTTTAGCCCCCAAATATATATTATTTAAATTGGGTCCCCCGTTTTATATATATATTATTAGGTAATAGGGGGCCCCCCATATATATAATTGATTAAAATTGGGCCCCCCCCGGATATTTTATTTGGTAAAAAAGGCATTTAAAAATATTTTTTTTTACAGTACTCACCTTTCTCCCGCTCCATGAAGTTCCCGC
Organism: Phyllomedusa bahiana; assembly: GCA_025379985.1. Taxonomy (NCBI): domain Eukaryota; kingdom Metazoa; phylum Chordata; class Amphibia; order Anura; family Hylidae; genus Phyllomedusa; species Phyllomedusa bahiana. The sequence goes on from JAODAL010006657.1 coordinate 15,771, forward strand.
TCGGTTCTGGCAGAGACAGTGTGACGTCATCATGCCGTGCAGGCAGTGGGATGACGTGCTCACACTGCCTGTGCCAGACACCCGGTGGGTCACAAGCCTGCTTGCGACTCTCTGGGGTTCTCTGCAGAGCAGGAAGCGCTAAGCTGTATGTGTGTCCAGCTGTATGTGTGTATAAAAATAATGAAAAAAATTGTGCAATAGTTATCCCTTCATGGAATAAAAAAAGCAAAAAACATAACAAAACTGTAGAAAAAAAATGAATAAAATAAAGTAAAAATAAATATTTGATAAAAAAGTTATTGTGCATACATTACACAAAAAATCTTACACATATTAGGTATCTACACAACCATAATAACCTGTGGTATTAGTATAACGGGTTACTAGTGTGAATGTGAAAATGGTGTAAAACAATAATTAAAAAGAACCCCAAAAAATAAATGTAAAAAAAAAAATAATTCTGCAGTAATTTATTTGTAAACTTAAACTAAGTCCCCCCAAAAATACAACTTCACCGGCACAAAACAAGCACCCATACAACTGTGTCACTTTAAAAGATAAAAAATGTTATACCGTTGAAAAGGCAAGGAGGAAAAACTACAAATTTAGGGTGTCATTAGTACTTTTCAGTCCTTCGGCTTAAGGGGTTGAAAAAGTTGAGATCATATTCCGTGCTGTGATCAAACATTGAATCCAGCAGCACAACCTTCCAAATTAAGGATGTATCCTTCTAAACCCCTGAATCCAAGGGATAAAACACAGCACAATAGAGAATGTATTTTATGGGTGTCTTTTTTGGAGGAATAAAGATTTCTAACCCGCTGAATGCTATTATATTTCTCTATTATTCTGTGCTGTAATGCCATGATATGTTAAGTTTAGTCTTGTTAAATCTGTAACCTTTGAAGATTATCTCTTCCCCTTCAGCATCATCTAAGTATTGTTTGTTCCTCTTCTCAGTAAAAAATAAAGAAATATGAATCTACTGTATAACCTACGTTGGGGATTCCTGCCATTCATTATTTAATAAATCTCTATACCTACAACTTCTAAAACTAATCAGATAAGCTAAAGGACATGTTTGTGACAATCTAGAGAAACCAAAAAGCCATCCCAGAAAAATGTCCCAGCTTACTTCCAGCAAAGAAATGTTGATGAAAAGTTGGCTGTGGTTAACAGCATATGTCTCCAATAAAAGCCTTTAAATGATGTGCCAATGTCATCTTCCCACTGACCCCTAATCTACCTGAGGAAGGAAAGAGGTCTACAAGCAAAGAAGAAATAAGCCTTGTAACTCCTAACAATGATTACTTTCCCATCAGATTTGAGGCTTTTAATGAAAGCAAATACTTTGCTGGTATTGAAAATTATCTTAATATAGCAAATGGACTTAATTCCAAATCTGTCTATGTAACTCATTTAGATTAATGTCTATGGCATTTTTTATTCATCCACCAAGCAAATTGTGATCGCATAGTCTTTAAGCAACATCTGAATTAAAAAAAATAGAACAGCTGATTTGAGGTGGAGAGTGGAGTGGAAAATCTATCCAATAAGTAAAGTAAAGTAGTAATGGGTTATTCATGAAAAGGACTGTTGGAAATATAGGGCAAGCAGATGCCCCAGCCTCCACCTCTTGGAGGGCACAGGCCGAGTTGAACACTCAAGAGTCGGGTTATTCTGGCTGCTTGATAATATTTCATAATATGTGCCATACCCAAGTCACCTTGGTGACACATTGGAAATAAAGTTGAGGCCCATGATTGTTTCCTTTTGGTTCCCCAGACAACAAGTAGGTGGTCAGTTTGAAGGTGTTTCAAGGCTTTTGGATTGGGAGTATGTGAAAGGCATATCAATAGAGATGGCCGAATTTCTCAAAAATTTCGGTTCGGTCACTTCGCCGAATTTTCCGACAAAATTCGTTTCGGTCCGAATTACTTCGGCACGAATCACGTTAAAAAACAGCTATTTCCAGGCTGCCCAGAGCATGCAGGGGTTGTAGAACGTATGTGCCATGCTTAAAATATGCAGAAGGGTGTTGGTTTGGGTCATTCATTCAAATGTTGTGTTTTAGTATTATGACCGCTCATGACTGCTGCACGCTCTTTGAATCGCTTCACTATAAAATTCCTGGGCACTTAAGAGGGCAAAAATGACCAAAAACTCAAGGCGGGAATGTTGACTGATAAACGTCATGCTAGCGAAAGCTGGTAAAAAAAAAGCTGAGAGCCTAGGTGGCAACATTAGTGACTAGATGTGTGGAGTGACGCGGCAGCCTCAGCAGAATGAGGTAAGGCTGTGGCACATTGACATTATGGAGGCGGCAAACAGTATTAGCCACAGAGTGGCACATCACACAGTTAGTGGATGCGTCTGGCAGCAGCTAGCATGAGGTCAGGCAGTTGGAACAATGACATTATGGAGGCGGCACCCAAATACCAGTATTAGGCCACAGAGTGCACAATCACTCAGTGTGGAGGGTCACGGCGGCCTGCTAGTTATGAGTTCAGACAGTGGCACAATGACATTATCGAGGCGGCATGAAGTAAGACAGTATTTAGGCCACAGAGTGGACACAATCACACAGTGTGGTGGTCAACGGCGCAGCAGTATGAGGTCAAGGCAGTGGCCACAATGACATATGGAGGCGGCCCAAAACAGTATTAGGGCCCACAGAGTGGCACAATGATATCTTGTGTGGAGGTCTCGGCGGCCAGCTGTTTCGAGGTCAGACAGTGGCTCCAATGACATTATGGGGTGCAAACAGTATTAGGGGCACAGAGAAGTGGCACAAATCACACAGTGGAGTGAGGTGGGGGAGGGATCACAAGCGGCAGCAGTATGAGGTCAGGCAGTTGGCACAATGACATTATGGAGGCGGCAAAACCACAGTATTAGCCACAAGAGTGGGACAATGATACCGTGTGGAGGTCACGGCAGCAGCTGTATGAGGTAGACAGTGCACAATGACATTATGAGGGTGGAAAAACTGTATTTGGGAACAGTGTGGAACAATCACACAGTGGACAGGTCACAGAGGCAGCCAGTATGGAGGTATCAGCGCAGTGGGGCACCAATGACAAATTATGGAGTGGCAAAAAAGGAGAATAGGCCAAGAGTGGTACAATGACAAAGTGTGGAGGGCTGGCACGGAGCAAACCAGCAGCAGCATTAAGGTCAGGACAGTGGCACAATGACACTGTGTGGAGGGCACGCAGCAGCCACGGCAGCAGCATGAGGTCAGACAGTGGCACAATGACAAATCTTGGAGGTAGGCAAAAAACAGGAAGTAGGCCACAGTGTGGAGGGCACGGCAGCAGCCCACGGCACGCAGCATGAGGTCAAGAAGTGGCACAATGACACAGTGTGGAGGGCGACGACAGGAGTAACTGCAGCAGCATGAGGGTCAGAGAGTGGCACAATGACATTCTGCAGTGGCAAAAATAGTATTAGGCCACAGAGCGGGCACAACAATGACTGAGAGCGGAGGTCACGGCGGCAGCGCCATGAGGTCAGGCTGTGGCACAATGACGAGAGTCGAGGTGATGACAGGAGCACAGCATGAGGTCAGAGAGTGTCACAATGACATTCTGGAGGTGGCAAAACAGTACCAGGCCGCAGAGTGGCACAAATAAAAAGTGTGGGTGTCACGGCAACAGCAGCAGCAGCAGCAGCAATGAGTCTCATAGTAGTGGCACAATGACAGGAGTGTTGAGTGTGGGTGGGCAAATACAGTCCCTGGTAAAGACGGTGGTAGGCAGATGAGACAGAATCTATCAGCAGATGTGTGGCATCAGTCGGGTTGGCGGCATCAGAATATGTGGCTGTAGGCAGGTAGTTTGGAACCCAGACTTGACGCCTAAGGCATCTGGTGTGTGGAAATCCTGGCCGATCCACGCCTTGGATCTTCTTGACAAAGGTCAGAGTCGTCATACATTTCCCTTGGACAAGCGGGTTTCTCCTTGGAGTAACGGATGGGCCCAAGCCCTCTTGAACTCCCGCTCTGATGCAACACTACTGGCCGGCAGGACAAGCTTCGTCACACTGCAAACGCGGCAAGTTGCAGGCCAAAACACCACATCCAGTTTGGCTGCCCAGTAAGTCCAGCGGATCTTCTAACTGGCGGTGCAGGAGTGCTGTCCAAAGTAGGCACAACCGGTTGTTCAGGATAATGCTCCATGTCCTGCTGCTGCTGCTGCTGCTGATGGTGATCTGCCCTCCTCACTAGGGCGGGTGAAGGAAGCTGCTTCATTAGTATTTCAGACTTAGGTTCTGCTGATGGAGGATGGTAATGTCTCCCAACCACCTTCCCACGCAGCCGCGGGAGTAGTATGTTGAGCGTGAGGAACCCCCGGTAACCTGTCAGAGGAGGGACGATGCCGCACATAGGCAGCGGCCAAAGCTGATTACGGAGAGGATTTCCCTTATAGTTTTTGAGTTTGTCTTCCCTCTCAATTGCTGGGAAAAAGGCTCCCTTTTGGAACCGGTTGCGAGGGTCCAAAAGGGGTGGGAGCAGAAGTCTTCCTCTGCAGGTTGCAGACTATTCGGCTGTCACTAGCCAGGCAAATAAGCATGCTGCGGACACTTTGCACAAGTGGACTCGAGGGGCTCCCTACCTCCATTTCACTGTATACTGCCTCGGTGCTTGGGGAGGTCATCTGGCCTCTGTCTTCCTCATCTCCATCATCTCCTTCCAGATGCTCTGCTCCTACTCTCTTGTCACTGGTGTAGAAAATCCATCTCATTTCACCAGACAATGCTTCTGCTCCAATGTCCTCCTCCTCCTCCTCCTCATCCATTTCAGTCCCACCACCGGACTCTTTGGCCACAGAGATGTGTCGCCAACATCTCCGTCCCTGCCCAAGACAGATTTTGCAGCATCTTGTTCCAGGACATGAAGAAGTGGAATGGACGTTATTCATCCGTAGTCTGGCGAATGTACATAATAACGTGGCCTCCCTCGAATGGCCTCAAACAATAGGCAGGTGTCACGCATGAGCTGCCATGGCTGACCATCAAAGTTACACAGGGGAGTCTTCTGTCTGCCTGGATTCATCAAAAAAATCGTTAATGGCCTTTCTCTGTTATACAGTCGTTCAACATGTGCAGCTGGACATTTCCTGCGGGTGGAAACATCGCATTATCAGAGAGTGTTGGGGAGGCGTTCTGCCGCTGCAACTCGATGGGGGTGTTCCTGGCTTTGTTCGATATGATAAAAGTGCATGCCTCAGGTTCCTGGCCATTTCAGAATGTTCTGAAGACCGGTGGAAGACTACAGGAACCTTTTTTTACAACCAGAGTTGAACTCGTGCTCCATGCAGGGAGCATTGGGACCATCCCTCCTCGGTGCAGAGACGGACACCATGTTCCTCCCATTGTCCGTCACCATGAGTTATACGATTTTGCAGTTGGCGCGGAGAAAGCCACACATCGATTTCTTGCTGCATGACGCGGAAGCAGTTCCTCCCTTGTGTGACTTCGTTCGCCGAGGCAAAGCTAAGGTATGTAGAACTGCGTGAACACCGCTGTGCCTACACATGTGGTATGATGGAAGCAGTACTTGTGGAGTGAGATGGTGTTGGTGGTGGTGGAGGAGGAGGTCGGGACATGCGGCCAGTGAGCAGCCAGTTTTGCACAAGTGGAGGAGAAAGCGCAGTCTCCTGTTCCAAGTTGTTGGTGTGCCTGGGAGCAGGAAGCACTTCACCATGTGGTCCGTAAGGACATGTACTGGCCGTCTGACCGTAGTTACAGCTCCAGACGTCCGCGTGCGCTGTGTACTTTGGAAACAAACCGATCAAGCTCTTGGGACTGACCCACACTTTCTGTTCTACATATTTTATGAAAGTGCTGCGGTACTGCCTTTTTGGAAATAAGAATTACGGACTTGGAACTCTCCATCTCGGCTCGGCACAAAGCATTAGTTCTTGAATGGTGCAGAGTCCACCATATGGGAAGGGAGGGGACTGCAAGTACACAAATTGGACAGGAGCACGGTCAGCTGCTGCACCTTAGGATGGTTGGACGCCATACTGTTGTCTCTTTACAATCGCCTCTTGAACGGACTGCTGGACGCCATGAGTAGCGAGGGACGGGAGATCTGGGACCGGAGAGCGATGTCAAAGAGAATCAGCTGCCTTCTGACAGAGGTGGTGGAGCCTTGACTGGCTGAAATGGCATGCGTGCCACTGGCGCTGCTGCTGCTGCAGCGGGCAGGATGGACCCACCACATCTGAGCAAACGTTTCTCCAGGCCAACGGATGGTGACGCTGCATGTTTGACGCTCAGGGCCGAATCACATTGTGCCAACGTTAGCTCCCTGGCCACGCTTCACTTTCTGCCCACAGATTCTACATTTACCAATATTCGGGCTCCTCCGGGGTTTAGCAATAGAAACTGCCACACCGACGAGATAGCTGATTTTACCGACCAAGCTCCGCACTGAGTGAATACTGCGCCGCTTGCATCGCTGAGCCCCCTGTGCCGCTACTGTCTGTGACCTGCGAAGCGGGTTTTCTACACCCGTGGCCGCTTGGCTCCGACTCACACTGATGCTTTCATGCTGACTCACGCCACACAACCACTGCTGGCTGAGCAGTCTGCCTGCGCGCAAGCTGACGCCCTCGTCTCCTGACGTGATGGTAGCCCTTGCTTCACCCGGCTTCCCAAGGTGCGGTCGGCACATCATCAATCTATTTGTGTTTCATCGTCACTACTGTCCTACATCACCGGTCTTGGTAAGCCGAGGATGACCTCTCACCAAATGACCTATCCCATGCCAACTCTCCACATCTATAATTTGCCGCCTACTGCAAGAAGTGGGGTTATTGGCCCCATTTCTTCGATGCCACGTAAGCTGTGACTGCCCTCCTCAAATTGTTCATCCTCGCTATATATGGCGCTGAGCCTCAGACCACATAGTAGATCCCTGGCTGAGGGGACTGGATGGGGACAGGGCGGGCTGAGGGACAGGTGAGGGCCGCTGACCCTACCGGGCCATGCCACTAAGTGTTGTGTCTGAGGTTACCACCGACTCTTGGCTGGGGGGTTGTCAGATTCATCTGGGAGGAAGAGGATGACCTAGTCCAAAAAAAAACCTCCACAAAAATCCAAAAAGAACCCTTGGGTTGCTGAAACAACACAAACGGCCGCTAGTGACGCGCAGTTGTTGGCCTCACGAGTGACCCCTGCAGCGACGTCACTTGCTGTTGCTGCGACCTGGGCCCGTTTCAGAAGTTTGTTGCCACTGCCACTCGCAGTTGCAGAGCTGCCACCTCTCTGTCTGACATATGTTTGTTCTAAAATGTAAAGGACACTGTTTGATGAAGCTATCTGGTATATATGATAAATATTACACCCTGTTTTTGAACTCAAATGGAACCCAGTAACAAAGCTCTGGGTAACCCTTGGATATAAATTGCGCTCCACAAATGGCAGGAAAAATTTACTTGTATGTGTCGTTTACAAGCACTTGTGTGTTTTACTAAATGTAAAAGCAACAAACAGCTTAATTAACCTCGTTGTGAGTTATGCTACAAGAAAAATGTATTATTTCGGGTGTTGAAAAAGCGGTTTATTTTTGTCTCAGCTACACTAGCAAAACAACGCTTATTAACCCCTGGATGTAAATTGCGGCCAAAGAATTGAGCCGCCACAAACATAGTAGCGTGTTACAATTGCGTGTTTTTACGCCACACAACAAGCAGATACAGTTGTTAATTAGCCTGTTGCTTGTGAATTAGGCTACAAAAAAAAATAGTATATATTTGGCGTTTGAAAAAGATGGTTTATTTTGGTCAGCACACCAGCAAAACAACGCTTAATTAACCCACTGATGTAAATTGCGCCAAAGATTGAGCCGCACAAACTAGAGAGCGTGTTTCAATTGGGTGTTTTCTCCGCCACACAACAAGGAGTATACAGTTGTAATTAGCCTTTGCTTGTGATTAGGCTACAAAAAAAATTTATATATATTTGGTACGTTGAAAAAGACGGTTTATTTTTGTACAGCACTCCAGCATAAAACAACGCTTATTAACCCTCTGGATGTAATTTGACGCCAATGAAATTGGAGGCATCGCACAAAACTGAGTAGCGTGGTTACAATGCGTGTGTTCTACGACACACTACAAGAGATTACAGTTGTAATTAGCCTTTGCTTGTGAATTAGGCTACCAAAAAAAAAATTATATATATTTGGGTTGAAAAAGACGGTTTATTTTGTCAGCACACCAGTCAAAACAACGCTTAATTAACCCCTGGATTGTTAATTGCGCCAAAGAATTGAGCCCGCACCAACTAGTAGCGTGTTACAAATTGAGTGTTTTCTACGCCACACAAAAGAGATACATTGTAATTAGCCTTTGCTTTGTGAATTTGGCTTTTACCAAAAAAAAAAATATTTATATTTGGCGTTAGAAAAAGACGGTTTATTTTTTGTCAGCACACCAGCAATACAACGCTTAATTAAACCCCTGGATTGTAAATTGCCGCCAAAGAATTGAGCCCGCACAATACTAGTAGTCGTGTTAAAATTGCCGTGTTTTTCTACGACCACTCAAAACGAGATAACAGTTGTAATTAGCCTTTGCTTGTGAATTAGGATACAAAAAAAAATATTATATATTTGGCGTTTTGAAAAAGACGGTTTATTTTTGTCAGCACACCATCAAAACAACGCATTAATCTAACCCCTGGATGTAAATTGCGCCATAGATTGAGCGCACAAACTAGTTAGAGTTTGTTACAATTTGCGTGTTTTCTACGCCACACAACAAGAGATACGAGTTGTAATTAGCATTTTGCTTGTGATTAGGCTACCAAAAAAATATTTATATATTGGCGTTGAAAAAGCACGGTTTATTTTTGTCAGCCCACCAGCCAAACAACGCTTAATTACACCCACCTGGATGTAAATTGCGCCAAAGAATTGAGCCGCACAACTCAGTAGCGTGTTACAATTGCGTGTTTTCTCGCCACACCAACAAGAGATTACAGGTTTGTAATTAGCCTTTGCTGTGAGATTAGGCTACCAAAAAAAAATTATTTATATTTGCGTTGAAAAGACGGTTTTATTTTTGTCAGACACAGGCAAACAAGCTTAATTAACCCCTGGATGTAAATTGTTTTTTTTTTCTTTTTTACGCCAAAGAATTGGAGCAGCATCAAACTAGTTAGAGTGTTACCAATTGCGTGTTTTCTACGCCACACAACAAGAGATACAGTTGTAATTAAGCCTTTGCTTGTGAATTAGGCTATCAAAAAAAATATATATATTTGGCGGTTGGAAAAAGACGGTTTTTATTTAGTGCAGCACACCAGCAAAAACAACGTTAATTAACCTGGATGTAAAATTGCGCCAAAGAATGAGCCGCACAAACTAGTAGCGTTGTTACAATTGCTTGTTTTCTACGCCACACAACAAGAGGATACAGTTGTAATTAAGCCTTTGCTTGTGAATTAGGCTACAAAAAATATATTATATTTGGCGTTGTAAAGACGGTTTATTTTTGTCAAGCACACCAGCAAAAACAAACGCTTAATTAAACCCCTGGTGTAAATTGCGCCAAAGAATTTGGCCGCACAAAATAGTAGCGTGATGTTTCAATGCGTGGTCTTTCTACGCCACACAACAAGAGATTACAGTTTGTATTAGCCTTTGCTTGTGAATTAGGCTACCAAAAAAAAATATATATATTTGCCGTTGAAAAGCGGTTTTATTTTTGTCAGCATACCAGCCAAAACAACGCTTAATTAACCCATGGATGTAATTGCGCCCAAAGAATCTGGCCTGCACAAACTAGTATAGTAGCTTTGTAGCGTGTTTCAATTTGCGTGTTTTCTACGCCACACAACACGGGAGATACAGTTGTTATTAGCCATTTGCTTGTGAATTAGGTCCAAAAAAAATATTTATATTTGGATTTGAAAAAGACGGTTTATTTTTGTCAGCACACCAAGCAAAACAACGCTTAATAACCCTGGATGTAAAATTGCCGCAATAGAATTCAGCAGCCAAAAAATGATTTGGTATTGTATTGTAAAAACGCTGTCTTCTTTAAATGAATTCAACCCAGGAAACGGCTTAGATCCCACTTGGATATTTGAATGTATATGCTAGCTGCAGTGGTACGCACACTGGATTTCAGATCCAATCCCCAAAAATCAGAAATAGAACATCAGAGAACAGTTCTGAGACAAGCTGAGACACCCCACAGGAAAATCGCTGTATAAAAAATCCAGTTCTTCAGAAAGAGCTATCACCGTCAGCAGCCACCTTCCCTATCAGTACAGTGAGAGGAGAGTGTTTGTGGAGCTCCCAGCGGCGGCGCACGGTCCTCTATATAGTTGCGGGGTGACGTCTCAAGATCCCGCCAGGTCTTGTTGGCTTCATCTCTGCACATGACATGCGGCTTTGCCCTTCTTTCCTCCCAGAGTGCTTGCCCCAATGTAGCGCCATGTGCTCGCGCCATTTTATCAATCAAAAGCACACCTTCGTTTCACCACGAAGTACCCCAAAGATCGACTTCGTTCCGAACCGAAGTTTTCCTGAAATTCTAAACGAATTCCACTTCGTTAGAATCAATTCGCCCATCTCTACATATAACAAATGAGAGAACACAATTATTTTTATATTTCATATTTTGGCCAAACAAGGTATCAAAAGACCACACCAACCCTGCATGTCCCTTGGATTGTTCTAAATAGAGATGGATAGAGTACAGTATAGGGTTAAGTCATGGTGGGAATTAAATCAATCAATGAATTAGAGAATGTTTCTGTATTCTATTTGAAGTAGTTTCATGTTATTATTTAGTATACTGATGTTGAGGGTCCTTGATTTTGTAAACCAGAGACTTTTGTATATTTATGAAAAAAATGGAATAGGTTAGGGAGTGTAGTGAGGAGAAAGGATATTATGATGATGAAGATCTGCAAAAAATGCACATTTATGTTTTTGAGGCCCCACATTTAGAGATTGGTGAAATTGATTTATGCAAAGTGGTCTTCGTTAGAATATCAAGAAAACTGCGGTTTGACACGAGAGTCGACGTTTGGGGTACTTTGCGGAAGAAGCGTGCATTTCGATTGAATAAAAGGCTGGAGGGCACATGGCATTACATGGGGCAAAGAACTCTGGGACGTAAGAAAAGGGCAATAGTCTACATAGACATTTGCAGAGAGAAGCCATCAGAGAGGTGGGATTCTTTGACGTCATCGCACTATATAAGTCCGGCGCGACGCTGGGAGCTATACCGCTCTTACTGTACTGAGTAGGGAAGTGCTGCCGCGGCTGCTTATGATAGCTGATACTAAAGAACTCATTTTTATACAGCGATTTTTGGGGGGTGTTACAGCTTGTCTTCAGAGATGCCTTCTCTTTACGTTTCTAATTCTGATTTTTTTTTGTGGGTAATTGGAGCTGAGTATACATTTTAATGCTATTGCTCACAGAACAATGAAATCCAAGGGATATTATAAGCATGTTTCTGTTGTATTCTATTTTTATGGGAAACAGGCGTTCTTACAATAAAAATCCACTTATTTTTTGGATTACTCATTTATTTTGCAGACAATTTACTTCCAGGGGTTAATTAAGCGTTGTTTGCTGTTGTGGTTACTAAAAGAAACGTTCTTTTTCACCGCCCAAGAAGCAAATTTGCCTGAAGCATAATTACATAACGAAGGTTAATTACAAGTTTTTTTCTTGTTGTTGTGATCCATAAAATTACACGTCGTTTTAACAGGCTACAAAATCTGGTAATTTTTGGCAGCACATTTCTTTTGCGCAATTTACATCCAAGGGTTAACTAAGTATTTTTCTGCAGTTGAATTTAGTAAAAGAAATGTTCTTTTTCACCGCCAAAATATAAATTTTGCCTGTAGCATAATTCATAACCGAAGATAATTACAACTTTTTCTGTTGTTGTGTACCGTAAAATACACGCCATTTTAACACGCTACAAAGCTGGTAATTTTGGGTTGCTCATTCTATTTTGTGCATTTACATCCAAGGATAATTAAGCGTTGTGTTCTGTGTTGTGGTCACTAAAAGAAACGTTCTTTTTCAACGCCAAAGAAGCAAATTTGCCTGTTGCATAATTCCATAACGAGGTTAATTACAAGTTTTTCTGTTGTTGTGTGCCATAAAAATACACGCAGTTTTTAACACGCTTACAAAGTGGGTAATTTTTGGCAGCCACATTTCTTTTGCGCAATTTTACATTACAAGGTTTAAATAAGTATTTTCTGCAGTTGAACTTAGTAAAAGACAAACGTTCTTTTTCACGCAAAAAAAAGAAATTTTGCTGTAAGCATAATTCATAAATCGAGGGTTAATTACAGTTTTTCTGTTGTTGTGTATCGCAAATACAGCCATTTTAACACGCTACAAAGCTGGTTAATTTTTGGTTGCTCATTTCTTTTTGCGCAACTTAATCAGGGTTAATTAAGCGTTGTTCGGCAGTTGTGGTTACTAAAAAGAAACGTTCTTTTTCACTGCCAAATGAAGCAATTTTGCCTGTAGCATAATTCATACCCGAAGGTTATTTACAGTTTTTCTGTTGTTGTGTAACGTAATATACAAGCCTATGTTTTAACATCGCTACTTAGCTGGTAATTTTTGGTTGCTCATATCTTTTGCGCAATTTACATCCAGGGGTATTAAGCGTTTTGTTTGTGTTGTGGGTCAATATAAAGAAACGTTCTTTTTCACCGACAGAGAAGCAAATTTGCCCTGAAGCATAAATCATAACCTAAGGTTATTCACAACGTTTTTCTGTTGTCGGCAGTGTTCGTAAATAAAACCGTTTTAATAAGCTACAAAGCTGGTTAATTTTTGGCAGCACATTTCTTTTTTGAGCAAACTTTACATCCAAGGGTTTAACTATGTATTTTCTGCAGTTGATACTTTGTAAAAGAAACGTTCCTTTTCACCGCCATAAAAAGAAATTTTGCGCTGTAGCATAATTCATAACCGAAAGGTTAATTACAGTTTTTGGATTATTGTGTTACCGTTAAAATACACGCCATTTTAACACGGCTCAAAGATGGGAATTTTTGGTTGCTCATTTCTTTTGCGCTCATATTGTACATAACAGGGGTTAATTAAGCGTTGTTCTGCTGTTGTGGTCACCTAAAGAAACGTTTCTTTTTCACTGCCAAAGAAGCAATTTGCCCTGAAGCATATTCATAAATGAAGTTAATTAAGCCTGTTTATGACTTTTATATTCAGTAATAATATACACAGTGTTTTTAAACGGCAAATTGCAAGTAAATTTTTCCTGGCCATTTGTGTGAGCGCAATTTATATCCAAGGGTTACCCAAGCTTGTTACTGGGTTCATTGGAGTCAAATACAGGGTGTGTATTTATCGTTAAGATATATTCATCAAACAGTGTCTGTAATTTTACAACAAACAGTATGTCAGACAGAGAGGGTGGCAGGCTCTCATCTGCGAGTGGCAGTGGCATCAAAAAATACTGGAGCAGGCCCAGGTCGCCGCACAGCAAGGGGACGTTGCTGCAGGGGGTCACTCGGTTGACCGGCCACAACATGCCGCTGTCATCTAGCGGCAGTGTGTTTTGAACCAGCAAACCAAGGGTTATGATTGGTTGACTAGGTCATCCCACTTCCTCCCAGATGACATCTGGACAACCCCAAGCCAAGAGTCGGTAGGAACGTCAGACAAAACCCTTATCGTTGGCATGGACGTGGGAAGAGGTCAGCGGACCTCACTGGCCTCAACCCGCCTCTGTCCCATCAGGTTCCTCTCAGCCAGAGATCTTTACTATGTGGTCAGAGGCTCAGCGCCACTATATAGCGAGGGATGAACCAATTTGAGGGAGGGCAAGTCAGCAGCTACTTTAGAGTGAGAAATGGGGCCAATATACCTACTTCTTGCAGAAGGCGGCAAAGTATAGATGTGGAGAGGTCATGTTGTTGAGGGGTCAGCACCTTTTCATACCAGGTCGGTGATGAGGACAGCAGTGCGATGAAATCAACATTGATGATGATGTAGCCGACCGCACTTGGAGCCAGGTGAAGCAAGGGCTTCTCATTGTCAGGCAGAAGGAGGGGTCGCTTGTGCTTCAGGCAGCGCGCAGCCAGCAAGTGTGGTTGTGTTGCCGTGATTCAGCAGAGTAGCTAGCAGCTGTGAGGTCGGGAGCAATGCGGACATGGGGATAGAAAACCCGCTTCGCAGGTCCAAGAAAGTAGTGGCACAGGGGCTCTCAGCGAATGGCTTCTGGTAGCGGTGGTAGTAGTCACTGTGCGGAGTTGTTGGCGGTAAAATCAGCTATTCGGCGTGTGGCCAGTTTCTGGTTGTAAGAACACCGGCATCGAGCCGATATATGGGTATATGTGGATATCTCGTGGGCAGAAGTGGACATGGAAGGGAGCTATCGTTGGCACCACGGCCTGCGATCAACACTGCAGCGTCAAAAATCTGGTGGCATGGGAGAAACGTGGCGTCAGATTGTGGGGTCCATCTGCCGCCGCAAGCAAACTGCAGTAGCAGCGGTACAGAGGCATGCATGACATTGTCAGCAGTCAAGCTTAAACACCTCTACAGAAGGGAGATGTTTCTCTTTTCCATCATCTCCCGATCCTGATTGCTCTTGTCTCCTCAGCTACTCATGGCTACCAGCAGTCGTTCAGCAAGGGGGCGATTGCAAAGACGACAACCGTATTGGGTCCAACCATTCCTAGGTGCAGAAGCAAGGACAGTTGTTCCTGTCCAAGTTGTTGGTACTGCCAGGTCACCTTCCCTTTCGAAATGGTGGACTCTGCATCGTTCAAAAGAACTAATGGCTTGTCCGAGCCGAGATGGAGAGTTCCAAGCCGTATTTTTTTCCAAAAAGGCAGTACCAGCACTTCATAAATACATGTAGAACAGAATTTGGGCCAGTCCTTGAGCTTATCGGTTTGTTCCAAGTGCACGGAGTGGGACCAAAAAGGGGGGCACGGACGTTTGGGAGCTGTAAATACCGGTCAGGGCAGTACATGTCCTTTTCGGCCCAGACTGGGTGAATGTGCTTCCTGCCCAGCACACCAGCAACTTGGACAAGAGGCGCCGCTTCTTCTCCTCCAAGTTGTTAAACTGCGGCTCCTGCGCCATGTCTGCCTCCTCCTCAAACTCACCACCCCATCATCTCAGCCTCCACAAAGCACGACTCCATCATACCCACATGTTGTAAGGCACAGCTCTGCTCACGCAGTTCTACACCTTGGCTTGCCTCGGCGAACAATGTCACACAGGGGAGGAGGAACTGGCTCCGTGTCATGCAGAGCAGAAATCGACTTGCTGTGTGGCTTTCTCCGCGCCAAAACTTGCAAATCGGGAAACCATGGTGACGGAAATGGGAGAGTAACATGGTTTCAGTGCTGATGCACCGAGGAGTGGATTGGGCCCATGCTCCCTGAATGGCGCCCCACACGTGTTCAATCTCTGTTGTGAAAAGGTTCCTGAAGTCTTCTCACCGATCTTCAGAAGATTCTGAAAATGGCCAGGAAACGGTGCATGCACTTCATCCATTCCTACAAAGGCCTCAGGGACACCCTCCTCGAGTTGCAGCGGGCAGAACGGCCTCCCCCAACACCACTCTGATATGGCGACGTTTTTCCACCCTTGTTGGAATTCCAGCACTGCACATGTTGGAAGCCGACTGTATGAACAGAGAATGGCATTTCAATTTTTTTTGATGATCCTAGGCGGGACAGGAGTACTCCCACTGTGTAACTTTGATGTAAGCCAGTGGCACGCTCCATGAAGTTGACACCTGCCGTTTGTGAGGCATTCGAGGATGGCCACGTTATTTGTCCGTCGCCAGGACTAAGGGATCAATAACGTTCTTCCAATGCTTCATGTCCTGATACAGATGCTGAAAAATCTGTCTGGGCAGGGGACTGGAGACGTGGAGATTCATCTCGCCGGCACACATGAGTCGGTGGGGACTGGAAAGGGGGTGGAGGATGGACATTGAGAAGAAAGCAATTGTCTGGTGAAATGAGTTGATTTTCTACCCAGGTGACAAGAGAGGAGGAGCAGGAGCAGCTGGAGGAGGTAGATGGAGATGTGAGTAGAGAGGCAGATGACCAGCAAGCACCGTGCAGTATACAGTGGAGGATGGCAGGCTGGGACGCCCCTCGGAGTCACTTGCCTTCTGTGCAGATCGGCCCGCACAGCATGCTGATTTGCCTGGCTAGTGACAGTGAATGTCAGCATCCGGCAGAGGGGATGACTTCTGGCTCTCCACCCTATTGGACCCCGCTACCGGTCAAAATATGGAGCCTTTTTTTTTCCCAGGCTATTGAGCGGGAGGAAAAAACTCAAGGTACTATAGGTAATCCTCTGTAGTCGTTGGCCGCTCGCCTTATGTGCGGCATCGTCCCTCTTGGACTGGTCTGGAAAGGGGGGTTCTCAGCGCTCATGTACTATTGCGCCCGGCTGCAGGGAGAAAGGTGGGGGGTAGGGAGCAGTACCTGCTCCATCTGCAGTAACCTAAGTCTGGAGTCACTGATGAGAAGCTTCTTCACACTGCCTTAGCGAGGAGAGGACAGGCGCCAGCGAGCTGACGCAGCAGGACAGGACTGGAGCAGATCCTGAACCAAACAGTGGTGGCCCACCCCGTTAGAAGTTTCAGCTGGATACTGGGCAGGACCTAAACTGTTGTGTGGCCGCACTTGCCGAGTTGCTGTGGAGAAAGAAGCTGTACTGCCCGGCCAGTAGTGTGGCTCAGTAGGAGCGGTGTTCAGTGCGGCAGGGGCACCATGTTACCAAAGGAGAAACCGTTGTCACGGGAAATTGTGGAACGGACTGACCTTTTCGTCAAGATGTATCAGGCGGTGGATCCGGCCAGGATTTCCACCACACCAATGACACTTAGGCGTCAGACTACTCAGCATGACGCCTCTCCCAAACTTATGAGAAATGAGTCTGGGTTTCAAACTATCTGCCTCAGTCACTATTATGATGCAGCCACCGCCTGATGCCACAACATCTGCTGACTAGTTTCTCAATCTGCCACCATTCCATCTTTACCAGGGAATGGTTATTGCCACCCACCTCCGACACTCTGTAATTGTGCCACTTTATGACCTCATGCTGCTGTGCGTTGCTGGTGCCGTGACATCCACACTGTGTCATTGTGCCTACTCTCTGCACCTCATGATGTTGCTCCTGCCGCTGTCACACCTCACTCTCTGTCATTGTGCACATCTGTGCCTACTCCAGCATTTTGCCACCTCCCAGATTGTCAGTGTGCCACCTCTCTGAACCTCATTGCTGCTGCACCATCACCTCTCACACTTGTCATTGTGCCACCTTATGACCTCATGCTGCTGCTGTTGTTGTCTGGTGCACATGACTATCCACACTGTGTAATTCTGCCACTCTCTGACATCATGCTGTTGCCCTGCTGCCAGTCACCTCACCTCACGCTCTGTATTGTGGCCACTCTGTGGCCTAACTCCAGCTTTTTCACTCAGAATGTCATTGTGCACTGTCTGACCTCTGCATGCTGTCTCTGGCTGCCTGCCGTGACCTACACACACTGGTCATTGTGCTGCCACTATGTGGAATACCCCTGTTTTTGCCACCTCCAGAATGTTCATTGTGCCACTGTACTGGACTCATGCTGCTGCCCGCCGTCACCTCCCTCGCTCTGTCATTGTGACCACTCTGTGGCCCTACTCCTGTTTTTTGCCATATCACAGAATGTCATTTTGGCACTGTCTGACCTAATGCTGCTGCTGTGGCTGCATGCCATGACCTCCACCACTGTGTCATTGTGACACTCTGTGGCTACTCCAGTTTTTTGCCACCCTCCAGAATGTCATTGTGCCACTGTGCTGACCTCATGCTGCTGCCGCCGTTCATCTCCACTCTCTTTCATTGTGCCACTCTGTGCCTACTCCTGTTTTTGCCACCTCCAGAATGTCATTGTGCCATCTCTGACCTCATGCTTGCTGCTGCGTGATATCCACACTGGTCATCTGCCCACTCTGTGGCCTCCTTACTCCTGTTTTTGCCAACTCCAGAATGTCATTGTGCCACTGTCTGGGACCTCATGTGCTGCTGTGGCTGCTGCCATTGACCTCAACACTGTGTCATTGTTGCCACTCTGTGGATACCCCCTGTTTTTGCCACCTCACAGGAATGTCATTGTGCACTGTCTGACTTCATGCTGCTGCCGCCGTCACCTTCACTCTCTGTCATTGTTCACTCTGTGGCCTACTCCTGTTTTTGCCACCCTCCAGAATGTCTATGAACCCTCATGTGCTGCTGCCGTGACCTCCACTCTCTGTCATGTGCCACTCTGTGGTCTACTACAGTTTTTGCCACCTCCAGTATGTCATTGTGCCACTCCTCTGACCTCATGCTGCTGCCGCCATCACCTCCACTCTCTGTCGATTGTGCACACTCTGTGGCTACTCCTGTTTTTGCACCTCCAGAATGTCTCATAGTGCCACTCTCTGACCTCATGCTGCTGTGCAAGTGACCTCATCTCTCTGTCATTGTGCACTCTGTGGCCTACTACTGTTTTTCGCACCTCCTGATGTCATAGTATGCCACTGTCCTGACCTCATGCTGCTGCCGTCGTCACTCCACTCTCTGTCATTTGTTCCTCTCTGTGGCCTACTCCTGTTTTTGCCACCTCCAGAATGTCATTGTGCACTCCCCTGACCTCATGCTGCATCCTGCATGTGACCTCCACTCTCTGTACATTGTGCCACTCTGTGGCCTACTCATGTTTTTGCCACTCCAGAATGTCATTGTGCATTCTCTGGACCTCATGCTGCTGCTGCCCGTGATACTCCAACCTGTGTCATTCTGCCACTCTGTGGCCTACTCAGTTTTTACAACTCAGAATGTCATTGTGCAACAGTTTGACCTCATGCTGCTGCAGTGGCTGCTGGCCATGACCTCCACATGTGTCAATTGTTCCAATCTGTGGAATACCCCGGTTTTGCCACCTCCAGAATGTCATTGTGCCACTGTTGACCTAATGCTGCTGCCGCCGTCACCTTCACTCTCTGTCATTGTACCACTCTCGTGGCCCTAATCCTGTTTTTGGCCACCTCCAGAATGTTCATTGTGCCACTTTCTGACCTCATGCTGCTGTGCCTTGACCTCCATTCTCTGTCATTGTGCCACTCTGTGGATCTACTACAGTTTTGCCACCTCCAGAATGTTTCATTGTGCAACTCTCTTGACCTCCATGCTGCTGACGCCGTCACCTACCACTCTCTGTCATTGTGCCACTCTGTGGCCTTACGCCTGTTTTTTGCCACCTCCAGAAATGTCGTTAGATGCACTCTCTGACCTCATGCTGCTGCTGCCGTGACCTCATCTCTTGTTCATTGTGCCACTCTGTGGCCTACTACAGTTTTTGCCACCTCCAGAATGTTCAGTATGCCACTGTCTGGACCTCATGCTGCTGCGCCGTCACCTCCCACTCTCTGTTCATTGTGCCCACTCTTTGGCCTACTTCCTGTTTTTGCCCACCTCCAGAATGTATTGTGCACTCTCTGACCTCTTGCTGCTGCTTGCCGTGACCTCCACTCTCCTGTCATTGTGCCACTCTGTGGTCTACTCACAGTTTTTGCCACCATACAGAATCGTCATTTGTGCCACTTGTCTGACCTCATGCTGCTGCCGCCGAAACCTTCCTCCACTCTCTGTCATTGTGCCACTCTGTGGCGTACTTCCTGTTTTTGCCAAATCTCCGAATGTAATTGTGCACTGTCTGACCTCATGCAAGTATGGCTGCTGTGGTGCTGCCTGTGACCTCCACACTGTGTCATTGTGCCCAATCTGTGGCCTACTCCAGTTTTTGTACCTCCAGATTGTCAGTTTGCCACAGTCTGACCTCATGCTGATGCCGCCGTCATCTCTACTCTTGTCATTGCGCACTCTGTTGGCATACTCCTGTTTTTGCACTCCAAAATGTCATTGTGCCTTTCTCTGACCTCATGCTGCTGCTGCCATGTACTCCACACTGTGTCATTGTGCCACTCTGTGGCTACTCCTGTTTTTGCCAACTCCAGATGTCATAGTGCCACTGTCTGAACCCTCATGCTGCTTGCTGTGGCTGCTGCCGTGACCTCCACACTGTGTCATTGTGCCACTTGTGGAATACCCTGTTTTTGCCACTCCAGAATGTCATTGTGGCCACTGTCTGACTCATGCTGCTGCGCCGTCACCTCCCTCTATGTCATTGTTGGCCAACTCTGTGGCCTACTCCTGTTTTTGCCACCTCCAGAAATGTCATTGTGCCACTCTCTGACCATTTCATGCTGCAGCTGCCGTGACTCCACTCTCTGTCATTGTGCACTCTGTGGGGTATACTACGTTATCGCCACCTCCAGAATGTCCATTGTGCCTCTCTTGACCTCAAGCTGCTGCTGCCGTCACTACACCTCTCTGTCATTGTGCCACTCTGTGGCCTCTCTGTTTTTTCCACCTCCAGAATGTCATTGTGCCAGACTCTCTGACCCTCATTGTGCTGCTGCCGTGACCTCCACTCTGTCATTGTTGCACTCTGTGGCCTACTACAGTTTTGCCACCTCCAGAAGGTCGTATGTCCACTGTTAGACCTCAATTACTGCTGCCAACGTCACTCCACTCTCTGTCATTGTGCCACTCTGTGGCCCTATCCTGTTTTTGCCACCTCCAGAATGTATAGTGCCACTGTCTAACTCCATGCTTTTTTTTTATTGCTGCTGTGGCAGCTGCCGTAACCTCCACACTGTGTCATTGTGCCACTCTGGGCATACTCCTGTTTTTGCCAACTCCAGAAATGGTCATTGTGCCACTGGGTCTGACCTCATGCTGCTGCCGGCCGTCATCTCCACTCTCTGTCTTTGTTTCACTACTGTTGGCCTACTCCTGTTTTTGCCATCTCAAGAATGTCATTTGTGCCACTGATCTGGAACCATCTTGCTGCTAGCTGTGGCTGCTGCCGTTACCTTTACACACTGTGTCATTGTGCCACTCTGTGGCCTACTCCTGTTTTTGCCAACTCCAGATTGGACATTGTTTTCTGCCACTGTCTGGACCTCATGCTGCTGCCGCGTCATCTCCACTCTCTGTCATTGTGACATCTCTGTGGCATACTCCTGTTTTTGCCACATCCAGAATGTCATTGTGCCACTCTCTGACCTCATGCTGATGCTGTGGCTGCTGCTGTGACCTCCACTCTCTGTAATTGTGTCACTCTGTGGCCTACTCCAGTTTTGCCACTTCCTGGAATGTCTTTGTGCCATGTCTGACTCATGACTGCTGCCAGCCGTCCCTCACTCTCTGTCATTGAGCCACTCTGGTGCCTACTCCTGTTTTTGCACCTTCAGATTGTCATTGTGCCACTGCCTGACCTAATGCTGCTGCTGCCGTGACCTCCACACTGTGTATTTGTGCCACTCTTGTGGCCTAACTCCTGTTTTTGCCACTCCAGAATATCTTTGTGCCACTGTGTGACCTCATGTTGTTTACTGCTGCTGTGGCTGGCTGCCGTAACCTCCATACTTTGTCATTGTGCCCACTCTGTGGAATACTCTGTTTTTGCCACCTCCAGAATGTCATTGTGCCACTGTTCTGCCTTCATGCTGTGTGGCTGCCGCCGTTACACTCCACACTCTGTCACTAATTGTGGCCACCTGAGCTCTCTGACTTGTTTTTTTCAGCTTTCGCTGGCATAGGACTTTACCAGGCAACATTCCCGCTGAGTTTTTTTGCGTCGAGTTCTTTGCCCTCTTAAGTGACCCGGGAATTTGATAGTGAAGCGATTCTAAGAGCGGCGGCAGTCATGTGCCGTGTAATACTAAAACACAACATTGTATTTAAGACCAAATCCCAAGCTCCCTCTGCTTTTAAGCATGGCACAACGTTCTACAGGGCACCTTGCATCTCTGTGCAGCCTGGAAATAGCTGTTTTTTAACGTGATTCGTCCCGAAGTAATTCGGACCGAAGTTATTTTTTCGGGAAATTCGGCGAAGTTAGCGAACCAAATTTTTGAGACATTCGCCCATCTCTACCCACATTATTTCTAAGGTGAAAACGACACATGATTTTTTACAGATCCCACCTAGTGAGCTATGAACAAGGGATCTAGAAAGAAAATATAGATGTCATACATCTTAAAACCTTCATCTAGCTACATTGAAGGAGTATTACAAAGTCGAAACAATACCTAGAGGTCTCAGAAGTCCCCTGAAACCTACCATCTTCAGTGAGGACGAAGCCTTCTGCAAAAAATACAGAAGCATTCTAAACAAATCCCCCTTTGACTTAAAGGGGTTTTGCCACGAAGTAAAATTGAGGTGGGAAGTTTGACAATTAAATAATAAACATTTTCACCTTTCATCATTATTAAAACATTTGGACTGTTTTTGTTTCTAGCTGCTCTTTTAGTTGATCATTGTTTACAAACTCATCTCCAGGGGGATACGGGACCAGAGCTGAGAGTACTCCCGTCTGATCTGCACCATGATCAGACATCTCCTCTCCACTAAGCAGCTACTGTGTGTTCAAACCCCGGGTTCTGTCATTCTTCTCCTGCCTTTTGGCTAGTTAGTAATTAGTCAACAGTGCAAATAAAAAAAAAAGAAACCTCAATAAGGTTGTGCATTGATAAAGGAGGAAAAAATTCCACAGGTTAAGTTCCTGCAGGGATTTGAAACCAAGGACCCTTGTGCTGTAAAGCAAAATTGTTACCTCTGAGCTACAGTGTAACTACTTACTATTGTACACATAAACAGACCTTTCTTTGACTAGAGAGGGAAAGGCCTGGTGATGTCATCCTGATGGGTCACATGATCTGCAATTCAAACAGATCACACACGCCCCCTTCTGAGCACACAGGCTGAAGAGCTGGATGCAGCAGGTATGAAATTACATTGTGGCAAAACCCCTTTAATGCTCCCAACAATAGACACATTACAGCAAAAATTGGAATAATCTTCAACAAAATTACAAACAATTCAGCAACAACTGACGGACTCATTATCCACTGAAAAGTGGAACACACTCAAGAGCAAAGTAAATAACACTATCTTGCAATTCCGTAACTCCACGGAAAACAAAAAGTGGATAAAAATTCTTCCATGACACAAGGACTAATTAAATAACAGAGCCTACAGGTGGAGGGATCCCACTTTCACAAAAAGATCTTCCAATCAATGTTTCAGACCTCATAGAGACTTTTCCTCTGAATCCAGGAAGTAACTTCTGTAATAGTAACTGTCGGAAGTACAATCATTTTTTTTCTGGAAATGCCAAACTCGCATTTCTCCAGACAGGAGTCTCTGTCAAAATGCACAAGACGAGGCAAACGAAAAACTGTGAACTAAGGCAAGATGTCCAGAGCGCGCATGCAGGTGAGTGCGCTAACTATTTTCATGTAACATTTCTTCACATTATCTCATCCCTACACAAATGATAGTTCTTAGCAAAGGTTTGTCATTTTGCCTGTCAACCTACCTTGATACATTCAGATAGGAAGAATACCTATATAGGTTCTTCCGTCAAATCCGTCTGAAGGCTTATTTCACTACCAACTACATTATGGAGACTACGATGGACATTTCCAGTGTTCCCATTTTTTCTCTCTCCAACCTAAATTAATGTTTAAAAAGTGGGTACCAACCTCCCAGAACATACCATGCACTAGAAACATACATCGAACTTATGAATAAAGAAATTGTTTCCATGATATTGAACATCAAGAGAGGTGAGTTTAAGTCTACCATATAGGAATACGTTTGTGTCCTTTTTTTTAATAAAAATTGTATACATTTTTAGTCAAAAGTCTGTCATAGTCAATAAATATAGAATAACTTATATATATTAAACGCATACAAACATATACCATCACGTTTGTCATACATCGCTCATTGACGTCAATACAATAAACATTATGCTAGCGTAAGCTATAAAAGTCGTTTTAACCGGGACCTTAGTTTATTCCCTTGCTAAAATTGAATAATTCTCTTCCAGCCTCAGGTTTAGCCCAAATTTGATTGAATTCTATGTTTTGTACAGATTAGACAAGCTGATTTATACTGATATTCAGACCTTATCTTAAGGATATTCCTTAAAAATCAGATCCTCACTAATAAGGTGAAGAATGTAGAGATCAAAAATATTTCAGTCTGGGTTGGATTCTTAAAAGGCATCTGTAGGAATGGGTTATCAGATGAACAGCCGCCTCCAGCATAGGTAACTCCACTTTAGTTGTTTGAAGCATGTCTCAGACAGATGCAGGAAGTGTTAGGGTATGTTCACATGGCTTAATTGGGGGGCGTACAGTACAGTACCGGTCTTCGAGAGTCACGCTGATCGGCGCGTACTCCTGCGACGCGGTAAGGCCGGTAGCCCGCTGGCCCCACAGACTTGCATTACTCAGACATGTCAATTATCTCCCCGCGTGTGCAATATGATCGTATTGTACGAGCGGGGAGAGGAGGCGTAATTAGAGCTCAGTACGCTCCAAATACGTGGAGAAATGCACCCCAAAATAAGCCGTGTGATATTTCATATAATAGCAACAGCAGTTTAACATCCCTGCATAGTTAGTAGTGTAATGTCTGCAAGAAATGTAAAGAGCTCATGTATGATAACTGTGCAGGTCTGATTGGTTGTTATGGGCAACAAAGAAAGTCTTAGACAGTTTTCATACATGAGGCCCTAAATGTTTTGTTATCCCATTTGTATAGAATCTTCGGACCTGGCAGCTTTTCTGGGACTCTTGTTGGTTTTATAGAAAGTTGGTTTGGTGACAATGTCTATTTTGGCAAGGCTCTGTCGAGGCTTTACACATTTAGTCAGTTTCTTGAAATATACCTGGCATACCTAGTATCAGGATTTACTAAAGTTCTTGCGACTAATTTTCAGGCCTAAAGCAGTTTCTGATAATCCCATATTACCCTGTGGGTTTGAATGCCCAAAACTTAACCTAAGTTTTAGGGCTAGCTGTACATATGTCTGCTGTACTCTCTGCATTTTGTTATCTTTTGCACTGTTGTGTCTAGTTTTGATTCCAGGACAATAATACAATGGTCTAAATCTTAAAATTCAGTTTTGACAGTAAGGGCTTGTCCCAACGGCAGTAAACCGACTCTTAACCTTTTAGACTGATTTAAATAGAAAATCCGTATAGCAGTCCACACTGCATGGATTTTCCTCTAGACTTTTTTGTTACACTGCTGGCGGTCCGAAAAAACTTAGAACATGTTCATACTTCCCCCCGGTTTTCGGGCAAAACATGAACATGTGGGTGCGAAGGAGGACAAAATAAAGGTTGGAAAGTCTTAAAGGTATTTTGTGTTTGCTGTGGGAATGCACCCTAAGTGTGCTGCAAAAGTATCTATATCTAGTTTCTGCTCTAATAACTGAGAAAAGTAAGATATTAGGAACCTGTCACCTGTAAAGATGGACTACTGAGTTTCTCCTGGCTCAGAGGTTTGAAATAGTAAGTAAGCCATGAACTGGTTGATAACAGGGAGGCAGAGGCACACAAGGCTTTACATAGCTATAAATGGGCTTACAGGGCTTCTGCTGTGTGAAAATCCAGCAGCTGGGCTTCTGACTATCCATGAGAAGGCAATAAAGCCAGGAACTTCCTTGGGGCCCTGTTAGAAGACAAGACTTGGTCTGTAGTTTGGGCAACAGGTCATCCTGTTGGTTTCATTTCTGGGCCTTTTACTATCTGACAGGGTAGAGAAAAGAAGTATGTCGGGGAATTGGGTAAAATCAAAGCCAATATTTAGTTACCTGCAGTTGATAACATTAGATCAGCTGGTCACTCCTCACTCACACATCAGCCATGGAGCACTGCTAGTTTTACTTTCAATGTAATATGTTGAATATTCACTGGCTGAAACCATTAATAAAATGAATTGGATGCAATACTATTTTTTTTAGATATGCTGAAATGTCCCTTCATTTGACAGCCATGCATTAACCAATGCACAAATCTGTCTGATAAACAAATTTATACTTGGAGAAAGAGAATGTATAAAATGTAGATTCATTAATATGCTCCTCCACACATAACATCTCTGACCCCTTTTTATGTAGTCTACTCTCATTTCAAAGATAATAATCCAATCTGTGCTCCAAATTTCATAGTCACTGGATGAAACCTTTAACCCATTCTCTACTGAAGTGCCTGAAAAAGACTAGTACCCCCTAATACCAGGTGACCTGTTCCCCTAAATAACAGACTCTGCAGTCTACAGCATGCAACTGTTTTGATCATTGACCTGAATGCTATGATACATCCTGGAGGTTTCAGTCTATTGAGTCAATGGAGGTTAAAAGCATTCTTTTTTATCACTACTTTGTTATGTTTTACTGTTATCCACCATGATCGCAGAATCATTATCGTGTAAATGCCTCACATTTGTAAGCAGTTCCTGAAAAGCCCTTCTATCCAGAATGTTTAATGTGGATATATGTACAATTTATTGTGTTAATATAATGTATAGTGGATAAGACAAAATTGTACCTAATGGGTCTAATAATTATGGAAAATTGTTTAAAGAAGCTTTCACCAAAATGTTCTTAAATCAAAGCTTTTTTGGATTACTTAACGAGATAATAGCACTGTTCATTTTTGTTGTAGAAAATTTTTTGAAAAGTGACAACAAGAAGTACAGGCATATTGGTTGTCACCCTTGAAGTGAGTAATAATGGAAAAGCACACACCCCCCCTTTGTGTTTGCATTGAGAAGCACATCTTGAGAAATGAATATGAAGGATGATGAAATACCATAAAATGTAGATATATATATATATATATATATATATAAATATATATATTATATATATATATATATATATATATATATATATATTATTATATATATTATATATATATAAAATTTATATATATTTATTTTTTTTAATGGAACACAAATAGAGCTACATTTTGTTGGACTACGGCCACTCCTAGGATAAATTGCACTCAGAGTGGGGTGAAGAAATCCCCCCCTCATTAACATGTTGCGCAACTCTGTGACACTTTGCATCACCATTGACCAGTACCTGAATATACAAAAAGCTATAACAAAGAGTTCTATGAATAAAACTACTAAATAATAGTCCTACAATTACCAGTAACACCGCTATACCAAACCAGAACCCCAAGGCCAATGTTACCACCACATCATGACCACATATCACCACCATACAGTTGCTGGATAATACCACCACATATCACCACCACATAGTCAGGGCTGCTGTTAGGGCAGAACTGTCGTTTGGGGCCTGGCCAATCTGTGAAGCAAGGGGGGCCTGAAGTCACTGGCAGGTACTTCCACCTTGCTTCACAGCAATGGTATAGAGAACAGGCCTCAGGCCTGTTCTCTCTAATATATCAGCTACCTCTATTGTACCATCAGAAGGGGCCCATGCTGTGGGTCACAGCTGTGCGCAATATATAGGGCCACATGTATGAAACGATTTTGGTCTAAAACTCACTTTTTTCCCCATAGGTTTCTATGGGGAAATAGGTGAGTTTTAGACCAAAATCGTTTCATACATGTGACCCATAGTTTCAATCTGACTTACTTCTGCTGCACAGCCTGTGACTGGAGTAGCTGGGCCCCCCTCTCTCTGTCAGCAGGCAAGATGTGTGATAATTTGAATCAGTGAGGATCCGCCCACAGGGGACTCACTGATTTAATTTGTCGTTGTCCCGTAAGTCTGATTGAAGCTATCTATTTAAAACTATTGCACACAGCTTTGACTTACCAGTGATGCCAGGCCCCTGAGATTTGTGAGGCCCCACTCAAGGCTCCTCATCAGACCTGTGGGGCCCAGCTCAAGGCCCCTCACCAGACCTGTGGGGCCCAGCTCAAGGCCCCTCACCAGACCTGTGGGGTCCCGCTTAAGGCCCCTCACCAGACCTGTGGGGTCCCGCTTAAGGCCCCTAACCAGAACTGTGGGGTCACACTTAAGTCCCCTCACCAGACCTGTGGGGCCCAGCTCAAGCCCCTGAGATTTGTGAGGCCCCACTCAAGGCCCCTTCATCAGACTGTGGGGCCCAGCTCATAGGCCCCCATCAGCTGTGGGCCCATCAAGGCCCTTACACCAGACCTGTGGGGGTCCCGCTTAAGGCCCCTCACCAGACCTGTGGGGTCCCGCTTAAGGCCCCTAACCAGAACTGTGGGGTCACACTTAAGTCCCCTCACCAGACCTGTGGGGCCCAGCTCAAGCCTCCTCACCAGACCAGTGAGGCCCCGCTCAAGGCCCCTTCTCAGACATGTGGGGCCCCCTTATGGCCCCCATAGCTGTTTGGGACCCCACACGGCTGTGGGAAAGTAGGCCTTTGAATGGGGCCACACATGGCTGGGGAAGCCTTGAGCAGGGCCCCACATGGGCGAGGGAGGGAAACTTGAGTGGGGCCCCATGTGGCAGGTAAGTGGGGCCCCACTCAAGTCTCCTCCATGTGGGGCCTCACTCAAGTTCTCCCCCTACCTACCGACGGGAGGCCTGCTACCTACCTATGAGGGGCCTACTACCTTCCTACCTGGCTACCTACCTATGGGGGGCCAACTATCTACCTACCTACATATGGAGGATCACTACTTAAATGGCTACCTACCTACAAGGTGCCCCCTACCTACTTACCTGCGAGGAGCCCACTACCTACCTATCTGGTTACTGGGGCCCCAGCACTTACCTACCTACCTGGCTAGGGGTGGCCAACTACCTATCTACTGGCTATGGGGGTTCGCTACCTATCTACTTACCTACCTACAGGGGGCCCACTACCTACCTATTGGGGGCCTACTACCTACCTACCTGGCTACCTACCTATGGGGGTCCACTATCTACCTACCTATCTACGGGGGGAACATTACATATCTGGCTACCGACCTACGGGGTGAGCACTATCTACTTAAATAAGAGGGGCCCACTATCTAATTACCTGGCTGGGGTCATACCATCTACCTACCTGGATAGAGGGGCCAACTACCTGCCTACCTGGCTATGGAGGGGTCCAGTACCTGCCTACCTATGGGGACCCACTGCCTACCTAAGGGGGGCCCACTATCTACCTACCTATGGGGGCCCACTTTCTACCTACCTACAGGGCCCACTATCTACCTCCCTACCTACCTAGGGGTTCCACTATATACCTACCTACGGGTGTCCACTATCTACATACCTACCTATGGGGGGCCACTATCTACCTACCTACGGGGGGACACTATATAACTAACTAATAGGGCACCAAGGGGGTAATTATTACCATTTGGGGCACTATGGATGGGGAGTTTGTACATAGGGAGGCACAGTTAGAAAGATGATAAATTGAGGAGTCTCAGGTGTTTCTGTTGTGAATTCTGTTGGGACAAGTGGTGGCCTGGACCAGATGGAAAAGAAAAGGGAAAGTGAACAACTCATCATACAAGACATCACCTGCGAGTCACTAAATGTAACTGTACTGTGTTCACTTGTATCTAAAAATATTTGCCACATGTATGAAAATTGTCCAGGACTAAGACTTTCTTTGTGACCCATAGCAACTAATCATAGCTCCCTTTCATTTTATATAGTGCTCTGAAAAAATGAAAGGGGAGCTCTGATTAGTTGCTATTGGCAACAAACATAGTCTTAGACCTAGACAGTTTTCAAACATATCCCCCAATATGGTCACTGTATGGTGGTAATATTAGTTTTTCATCTTTATGGTGGAAGTATGTGGTGATGACGTTGCGGTATTATTTGGTGGTATAGTTTTGTTATTGGTAATATTGACCTTAGTATACTGGTTTAGTCAGTAACTTTATAGTGACATTAGTCACCATACAGTAGTGCTATATGGTGGTATTATATGGTCTGTGTATACTGTTATTTGTTAGATTGGTCTTGGTATGCTGGTTTGGTCAGTTACATTATGGTGGTATTAGTCACCATATGGTAGCGATATGTGAGGACTTATTTGGTCTTTGTGTATTGTTTGGTTATTTTGGTCTGGGTATACTGGTTTGGTCAGTAACATTATAGTGGTGTGATGCTGTGACCATGCAACCGTATTTGCTGGCCTTTGCATACGTACTGACCCACACAATATAGATAATCTGTGTGTTGTAAAATCCAACAAGAACTAAATCCAAAAACAATGGCGCAATTGCATTTTTTTTTCTGGGGTTGGGTTATGGGGTTGCTGGGCTGGGTTGGTGGAGGATGGGTGCGTGGTAGGTGGGGGTGGAGCGATGGAGTTGGTGGGGGTGGGATTGACAGGGGTCGGGGTTAGCAGGGGAGCCCAGATGCTTTAGCTGTATAGGGCCCTGAAATTTCTGATGGCGGCCCTGCACATAGTGGCCAAAACCATGATCACTACAATATTGTGGCTGAGTAATACCATCACATATCATCATCACAAAGTGGCTGAAAAATACAGCCATATCATGAACACATATCACCACCCCAGAGTGACTGAATAATACACCATTTCATTATTAAATATAAGCCATTAAATTACAATCAATATTGCCAAAATACAGTGGTAGCTACCAATTGTACGCAATTGTTCGGCACACATCTAAGTGATTACAGCATGGTTACATTCAGGTACTCACAGGAATTTATTTGTTCTCTACTCCTAATCTTATACATATTGATATTTATTAAATGTTACATTTTATGATTTTTCCCTTCTTGTGTTTATATTTATATAATCAGGGATTTGTAGTGGCCTGCATTTAGCCACTTGTGGATAACTTGAGACTCAGGCTATAGCTACACTGCATCGGACAAAAAAACGGCTGAAAGCGGGTGTTTTTTTCCAATGCATGACCGAGTTTTTGTTACGTTTTTCGCAAAAACTTCTTGTTTTTTTAATGTCACCCATACAATTGTATTGTATGGGTAGAGGCCGAGAAAACTAAAAGTGGCAGCGTATTATACAACATGTTGTATAATACGCCAGCGCCGAAAGATGATCGTTGAAAAGACGATCTGTGGAGACTGCAGCTCATCTTTTCTACTTTAGTCTATGGGTCTGCATGAACGATAGTATTTTTGGCGCTTTTAAACTCCTAAAACCACCGAAAATACGATCTTAAACCTCTGCAGTGGAGACATAGCCTTATGGGTTCCCAAATTGGTAGGTAAATAGATCCCCTATTAAGTAGATAGGTAGTTATATAAGCCCCCAATGTGTAGGAGTATAGGTCCCTGATATGTAGTTATATAGGCCCCCTGTAGATAGGTGGGTAGGTATATAGGACCCTTGTAGATAGGTAGGAATATTGACCCCCAGTTGGTAGGTAGGTATAGAGACCCCACAGTAGGTAGGTATATAGACCCCTTGTAGGTAGATATATATTGCTCTCTGTAGATAGATATAGCCTTACTGTAGGTAGTAATAGCCCATCTGAAGGTAGATATAGCCCCCTGTAGGTAAGTAGATATACCCCCCAGTAGGTAGATATGGCCCCTTGTAGGAAAATATAGCACCCTGGTGGTAGATATAACCCCACTTTTTTATTTAGGTAGCCCATGTGTTACGGGACAGATTTGCTGTTGGAAAACCAGTTGTGAAGTTTTAAAGTCCATCATGGAATTCGTCATGCGGTGTCACCTCTTGTGACATATACAAGTACGGGCTGGCAATCACAGTGTATCGGAAGTGATACACTGTGATTGTTTCCTGAAGAAACAACATGAAATGTGTGGTGAGGAACGGGGCAGTGACATCTCTATAGGCAAATTATCAATTTGACATATTGTTTATATATATCCTTCTACTTAACCATGGCATTGCATTATTGTATATAACTCTGCATGGCTGTTTTAAAGCAACCATGCAGAGTAGGACATTGACTGATGACCCATTTTTCCTTGCAAGCAGAAGGGCAGCGCCCCCCTGGTGAGCAGAACCCCAGGCAACTGCCCGCCTTGCCCGTCTCTAGGAATGGCCCTGTATTGGAAGCTTGATTTTACCTTTCCCTATATCCATTTACTATTAAAGTGGGTTCTCAATAAATTGTCATTTTGTTATTGCTTATAGGTATGGGCAAAAACACTGTCATGCATCAGTTACATGAGAGAAACAACATGGTTGTACTTTATTTTGTCACTTTTCAAAAAACTCGCCATAGCATGTAAATCCTCTTTTTTCAGGTCCGGATGCAAGATATACTATAAATCCAAACAGACATAGCAAATAATGTAGAGTAAACAATATTAGTATATGAAAAAGTTTCTGGAAGGTGAAATGGGGATATAAAAAACAATTTGTGTGATATCCTCCACATTGAACAAAATTCAATTGCATTTGACTAAGAACTGTATAATGTGCTTTAACTGCTTGACAATTGCACCATTGTAAATGTTTTGTGTGGCATATACATAATATTGCAGTTATATTGTGTGAAATGCAATGTTTGTGGGTTCTCTATGGTATGGGAACATCGCAGTGGGTGACTTGAGAGGTCCTGTACGAACAAATAAGTGACGCAAATTATACAAATGCAGGCCAAACTGGGGCCTTTGTGTCTTCTCCTTTATCAAGGTGTCTAAATATACAAATCCAAAGATTGGGACAGCGAAATAGGAAGCAGCCAAAAATGTATTTGAAAATATAAAAATAGAAATTTATTTCAAATGCTGATTAAAATCGTTGTTGAACGCAAGCACAAGGAGGGACAAAAAATGGCATCCTCAAAGAAACACTAACGCGTTTCAGGCACGTCCGTGCCCTTAGTCGTACGACTGGCACGGAGTGCCTGAAACGCGTTAGTGTTTCTTTGAGGATGCCATTTTTTGTCCCTCCTTGTGCTTGCGTTCAACAACGATTTTAATCAGCATCTGAAATAAATTCTTTTTTTTATATTTTCAAATACATTTTTGGCTGCTTCCTATTTCGCTTTCCCAATCTTTGGATTTGTATATGTTGACTTTCTGATGCTGGAGCAGGGGACGTGCGGAAGGACTATGGGCCAGACTGCTATATAGGTGAGCTGACATGCACATGGTGTGTTTTTTCCAAGGTGTCTAAAGTAGTAGTAATAATAATAATAATAATCTTTATTTATATAGTGCCAACATATTCCGCAGCACTTTACAATTTGGAGGGTTTAGGTACAGACAAAAAGAAAAGCTGTGAAAAACAGTGAAAGCTACTTACAGATGAGATACAAGGAGAGAGGGCCCTGCTCGCAAGAGCTTACAATCTATTAGGGTGTACAGGAGAGATGAAGAGTAAGAAGTGCTAGATTTACATTGGTCCAGCCATGTGACATAAATTTGGGGTTGTTTTATGTAGAATTCGGATGAACCTGCCACCCTGTATATACATCTATATACAGTTAAGTAAAGTAGTGATGTAATTTGAGTCACCATGTGGGCAAAAGTAGAATAGAGAGATGACTGATATGCTCCTTGCACCTGATATCTTGGTTATGGGGTATAACTCTAATTCTGATTGGTCTATATTGTAATCAGTTAGCTAAATTGACAACTATTTGATGACTGAGGTTTATGAGCAGTATCTGTTATCATGGGTACTTTCTGGCCTATCAGGTATACCCTTTTATAGTCTAGGAGGCGTTAGCTTGATTATTAAAACTTGCACACTCATAACCTTTTATATGCGCTTTGACCACGCTGATGTTAACAGTAACGAATAGTCTGACAGGACACTTGGTTGCCTGTTACCTCCCTTAAACGAGTTGTGTGGCATTTATCATCCGGTTCCACTGTTTACAATGAAGTGGTCATCAGTGTGTGATGTAGCCAAAGGACGTCCACTTCTTTGCTTTTCTGTGACTCTTCCAGTCTCTATCTCTGTTGCAACCTGTTGATCACATTTTGAGACACTCTAAGCTCAGTGGCCACTTCCATCTGAGAGCATCCTGCTTGAAGCCTGGCAATGGCGAGGTAATGTTGGTCAATTGTAAGGTGTTGTCTTGGTCTCATGATGTCAAAATGTGAACAGCATGATGAGGAGGACTGTGGAACTTACAGTTCAAATTGATCCCCTAAATTTATTGGGTGATTCAGGGATCAAACACCTGTTGTGAATTTTGCATTTAAGCTCCTTGTTAGAGATCAGCAAGTTGTGCAAAAAGTACTGAAACATTGAACATGCATTCTAAAGTTCACAGATGGACTCATTTAGTTCATTTAAAAAAAAATTCAAGGAATTTTATGCCACAAGGCATTATGGGAAAGGAGCTGGAAAGTTCACTGCGCCCTCTATAGGTTGTAACAAATCCTCAATTTACTTCTGATTCACTGAATCTTTGAGAAGCAAAATGGAATAATTGTCAAGCCAATATTGCTCATCTACATACGCCGTTTCGGGGTTTTGCCCCTCATCAGTGTAGAGCAGAGCGATATTGGCTTGACTGGGTGGGAGGCAATGAGTGGCTGAGAGAAGGGGAACATCTCTCCTTATGGAGAGCACCAGTTAAGGTGTGTAGTGTTTTGATTGCCTTTTAGCCCACTGCTAAGCATCTGCATATCACAAGGCATTATAGGAAAGGAGCTGGGAAGTTCACTGCGCCCTCTATAGGTTGTAACAAATCCTCAATTTACCCAAAAGTGAGCCGGCTACGATGTCTAATGTGCCTAACGAATGTGTTATGTGCATTGTTCATGTGACTCAACACTTTTTAATGTGCCTAACATGAGGGGTGTTCTGGGAGCGTGTCGCACCACACTTGTATTATTAGACACATATATGAATGTGGTTCGGCAAAACTAGGCTCATAACTGCTGGGACAGGCAGACCTATTTTAATGTGGTCTGCCTGAGCCTGAGGAGTCGAAGTG
The DNA here is from genome assembly GCA_025379985.1 of Phyllomedusa bahiana. Lineage (NCBI taxonomy): Eukaryota > Metazoa > Chordata > Amphibia > Anura > Hylidae > Phyllomedusa > Phyllomedusa bahiana. Next base: position 50,560 of record JAODAL010006657.1, read on the forward strand.
GAGCTGGATTTGCTGTTAGGGCAAAAAATTTCAAATATTTCTCAACTTACAGCACTACAATAATAAAAAGTAATTTATTATAATTATCAAACTGTATAAAATGTAATTATTAAGATTTAATAAAAAATGCTATCATATAAAATGAATATAAAAATCTATAATATCCCAAAAAAATTAAAATATCTCCTATAAAATGTATTTAAAATTAATAGAATCAAAACCTAATTTTACATTAAATAACCCACTGATGATGTTGTTCAGATTTTTAAATATTACATTTTTACTATGTTATATTTGAAATGTATTTTTGCTGCTCTCACCTTTTATTCTACATACAGCAATAGCCAGCACAGCATAGATATTGCTGGGACCTGTGGTCACTACCATATTTTCTATTCACTGACATGCTATGATAGCCTTTATACATGTTTGGCGCATTACTAATGCGCCTAAGTTCCATAATGCGCTAACACATAGGCGAGCTGTGATGATCTTTAGACACCATTTATGAGTGCACAAAAAACACTTTGATACATTCAGGCGCATTATACACTGAAAACGAGATGTGGGATAGTGGGACAGCCTCCCTGTGTTTTCCAAGCAAAATCCCATGCATAACAGTTGTGAAATATTTATTTGTATTCTACTGTTTGGCCACAAGATGTCACTATGTCCAGTTTCCAGTATATGCAAATGAGGGACATGGTATAAGACTGCCACATGAAGCAACCATTTTAGAAGGTGCTGAGATTCAGAGGAGAACAGACTGAGACAGAGACTTTTGAAGTGCCTGAAACTACGCCCGAAGTACCTACCCCTGTTCAGCAGCCTCCCTTAGTTGAAGAATGGTGGGCTGTCCCATTGCTGGTGTCAACTGAGGTTCCAGCTGTGACAATCTTGCCACCCAGGGAGAGAGTGGAGCAGCCAACAACTCCTTCCCCAGGGGATGTGCCTGAAGCCCCTGAGCCCATAGCCCCACGTAGGACGCCCAGATCCAACGCTGGTGTACCCCCCCAGCGCTATGCGCAAGACGAGTTTGTGTGGGGAGGGTTGTCGAGGACGCCAACTTCTAGTGGGGTGGTATGTGGGATAGTGGGACAGTGGGACAGCCTCCCTGTGTTTTCCAAGCAAAATCCCATGCATAACAGTTGTGAAATATTTATTTGTATTCTACTGTTTGGCCACAAGATGTCGCTATGTCCAGTTTCCAGTATATGCAAATGAGGGACATGGTATAAGACTGCCACATGAAGCAGCCATTTTAGAAGCTGCTGAGATTCAGAGGAGAACAGACTGAGACAGAGACTGAGCTAAAAAGGAAAGAGGATTCACAGTTGTTCCAGAGACAGTGGAGAGCCTAACTTTCTATACAGACGCCATCGCAGAGAGAGAGAGAGAGAGAGAGAGAGAGAACTCCTGGACAAGAAGGACAAGCTGCCAAGATAGAGAGGACTGTCTGCAGCCAGACCATCCACTTCATCCACAAGGATCTGCACCGGAGGACAGGGATTGCCGGCCATCTTTAAGGTACCTCAGCGGATGCGTGCACGCCAACGAGCTCAGGACTGTGAGAAGGCCTGAAATTAGTTTAGTTAGTTTAGGCTCAGTTACAGGCCAAAGGAGGGTTTCCCAAATACATCCTCCTGTTGGAGAGTTTGATATCACACCATTAGCCACTTGAACCGGTTCATCTGTGAGGGAAAGTTTGTGTCACATGTGTGTTTGGGAGGGAAGTGGGTAAATCCATTTAAGCTGTGTAAGCTGCTGTGCTGCACCACGAGCCCCTGCAACTGCCACCACACACAATTGTTCCCGTTGGTGATTACGGTATTAAGAAGGTAAGGGGTTATCGGCCTTTCCGAACCCCACGGTTAGGTAAAGTTACCGGGCATCCAGAGAGTACACTTCTGGCGTTGTGCTGTGCAGCACAGGGGGCCAGGATACGTATTTGTAAATTTGTGTTTGGGGGATCTGTTCACCATCTTGTTCCAGAAAATTCAGTAAAACAAACCGTTGTTGAGCTGGTGTTGGAGTCGTGTTCTTTGTCCGGTACTCGGACTTACAGAGACTCAACAATTCACTTTGAAGTGCCTTCCTTCATATGTGTCTCCCTTGGATTTTAATTTTCCTGAGCAAGCATCTCAGGGAAAACATACTCCTATGTTACAGAATATAGGACCAGCTATAATGCTGAAAATCAGCTACTGCTGACTTTATCAGTAATTTGTTTCAAAGAAAGACTGAAAGAGATTTAAAACTACCCAATGTAATATTACTTTTCAATAAATTGCCAAATCATAATTCAAGCAGCACAATTGTGATACCCAATGTCCTTTTAAAAGATAAAAAGTCAGTAATTAAAATCCTGTTTTCAATTCTATATCTTTGCTGCTTTATTGTATACACTGTTGTACAGACATCAACAGATCTTGATGAAATATTAAGGGCTATATTATGAAATCAGATGTGAATGTAATCTAAAGCACACACTTAAGACCCAAGATTTCCATTTGTGGGATTAATAAGTAATATAATATATCAACTGCATTGAATTACTGAAAAAAAGAATATTAATGAAGTCTCGGTGACATAATAAATCAGCAGTGGGAAGTCAAGTTAGTTTGTATACTGTCAGTGAATGAGCACAAAGGAGAAAATGATTTTCTTGAAATCCGCTTGTAACACATTTATTATACTGTACAGCGTTGATGTTTTTTTTATCACTTCTCCATTCTGTCTCTTCCTTTTAAACATTAATCCTACAATATAATAAAGTCTCTTAGCTGGGTTGAAATATCAGTAATGTGGAAAAAATTAGAACATGAACTAAGGAAAAGAAAGGCATAAACCTAAACTGCAGTGCTTGTCACTAATGTGATCACAATATTATCTCTATAAGAAAAGGTATAATGCATGACTTAGGCTATGTTAACATTATGTTAATAGCTTTCATTTGACATTCATTTGTGGACACAATTGTTGGACAGAAATGTTTGTGTTTACTTTACTGAAAATCAACCAATGAAAATCAGTCACTGCTAGTCAATTGTGGTTCATATGGTTTATTGTTTTAAATAATGAAATTAGCCTGGACAAAAATGATGATACCCCTAAATAATAGATAATTTTTTACTAAAATGTGTCCTGTTATTAGCAACACAGGTGAATTCAAGCTTGTAATAATTCAGTCTGCCTATTTAACCCAGATTTTTGGTTTTCTTTCTCCAAACAGCTTTATTGAAATACTCAGATAAAATAAACATAACACAAGCTAATAGATTTCAACATAGGACAATAGGCTAAACAATGCTCCACTTCTCTAGTTCAGAAACAATACAGCAGTCATTAGGAAAATAAAAAAAGAAAAACATCGAATGAGACAAGTACAAGCAATGCGTCTCGTTATAGTATTGACAGCATCCTAATAGTTCCGACATCTCTCAGGTCGCATTGCTCAAGATTTTTGGTTTTCGTATTTTCCTCTCTGCCTTCCAAGAGCCATCATTTTTTTATTTGTCTATCTTCACGGCCTTATTGTGGCTTGTTTTTGTGTGTCAAGTTGTGCTTTTTAACGGTGCCATTGACCATAAGATATAATGTACTGGGAAACTCCCCGAAAAATTGCATGTGGGGTGGAACATAAAAACGCAATTCTGCCTTTTTGTGGACGTTTAGTTTTAATGGAGTTCACGCTTAAGTATAAATGATGTGTTATCTGTATTCTGCTGGTGGATATCATTTCCAGTGAAACCAAATTTGTCAAGTTTTCGTTATGTTTTAGTACTTTAAAAAAAACTTTTTCGGGGGGGCGTGGCTTGGGATGTAGGAGACAGGACACATCTTACTGCAGCTCCTACAGAGACACCCTATAACATTCTTCTGAGACGAAGATAATGGGCCAAAAACAAAACAAAAAGGTGCTCAACACCTCCGGGACCCCAGCGGAATCCTCGGGGCTCACTATTGCAAACTTTTTTGCACCCCTGCAGGACCTGAGAGAGGAAGAACCGTCAGCCTGCACGCGGGAACAGCAGGCGCCATCTTCCCATGAACAGGTAGGTGCGCGCCAACAACCTAAGCGGCCTGCAGCAGCATCGCCGCAGAGCTCTGACTCTCACCCTCAACCCCGGGACCGACAGAAGCAGTCTCCACCAGCTGCAGTTCCTCCGGAGCAGCGAGGATCGTCACTCCCGAGGGCCGCCCGACCTGAAGCCCGCGGCGCTGAAAACGGGGGAAGCGTCAGCTTACAGCCACTTAGGTGCGGAGGCTTACCTTGCCGGTCGGAGGTCCTCACTGCGGCGTCCGAGTCGCCAGGTCAGTCATCTGGGGAGCACCGATCACTGAGCCCTCCCTGCAGTCCTGTGACTCAGCCGATGCCAGGGGAAACCCCCTCCTCGAAACCGCGTGGTGCGCGCTGCGGCGCCATCTTCTCCTAGGCCTGTGTCGGATGGTGCGGGCGGGCGGATCGGAGTTATCCCCTTGCGGGGGGCAAAGGTGGACTGAGTATCTGAGGCACAGAGGGATCATGGCTGTGAGTCAGGGAGCTCAACACATGCTCCCAATCCAAGTATGGGCAAGAGGGTCTCTCACATAAGGGGATCTGAGGACTGCAGCGCCCCTCCATCCTCAGACTCTGAAGCCCCTACACCCACACATCCAACGTGGAACTGCTCTCCCCCCTGGGCACCAGAGCATCTCTCAGAAGCCTCAAGCGGGGCACGAGACAACTGGCTCTAAGCAGCGCAATGGTGGAGTATCCAGCAGAAATGCTGATGCCGTCAATCAAGAAGCGTATCCCTTAGAAGGCGATCACCCCATTCAGGCTTCATGGATGACACTGTTCCGATCCTGAGCCCCTCTGCACGGGACATGGGGTGGCCCTCGGGCCAAGAGGGGGACCTGGACGTGGCTTGGGGTGGTGGCGGGGTCCCGGCGGGTCCCCACTGCCGCTCTGACCCCGTCGGGGTCCCCGCAGGTCACAGGGTCGCCTTTGGTCGCCGTGCCACGGGTGGAGGTCTCCTGGACCCCAAGTCCAAGTTCTCTGGCATGGGATCGGAGCCCGCCACAGATCACAGCCCTCAGCCGACCTGCATCTTCCGAGATTTTGGGATCTCTGTCGGCTCCAAGTGCCCAGCCTTCAGGCCAGATCCCACCTGAAACAGCCATGCTTGCACTGGAGGCACATCCTGAACTTAAGGCATTACTCTCTTTCTTGCCGACCAAGCAGGACTTGCATTTCATGGCGCGCGAGATGCAGCAGGCTTGGCGTCAAGATCTCCGCCCGGTCCAAGCCAATGTTGCGGACTTTCAGCCAAGGGTCCACCAACTCGAGAAAGCCCAGGATTCAACTGTCACCCTTGTATCTTCCTTGCAAAACACCTTGAGGAAGCAAGCCTCGCAACATCTTCATCTTACTGCCCACCTCGATGACCTGGAGAACCGCAATCGGCGGAACAACATTAGGCTTAGAGGTCTACCGGAAATGGTTAAACAGGGAGATCTCACTATGGTTTTAAAGAAGATATTTAACCATATTCTGGGCAAGCCAGAGGGGTCCTTTATTGAGTACGATAGAGCCCATCGAGCTCTAAGGCCACAGAGCGACGATCCTTCCCGGCCTCGAGATATTATTTGCAGAGTCCACCACTTCACTATTAAAGAAGAGATAATGCGCAAGGCCCGTCTTCTCCCTAGAATAGAGTACGAGAGGGCCAAACTACAGTTGTTCCTGGACTTATCTAGGCATACTTTGCGCATGAGGGCGGAACTCAAGCCTCTTCTATCCTCTCTTCAGGACAAGAACATTGCATATCGATGCGATTTCCCCTTCTCCCTCCAGGTGCGACATGCCGACAAACTGCTCACTTTTCGGTCACTGGAAGATCTACCAGCTTTTCTAACCTCTCTTGACCTCCCGGACATATTTCTCCCGGACTGGCCAATGGCTGCCTCAGTGGACCCCAATCCGGGGAGACCTCAACTTCTGAGAGACTGAGTACCCAATTGATCTCTGCAAAACCACAAAGAGCCCAACGCAGGCCGGGTAGCCAAGGAGTCCAACCACCTCGGGCTAGACCACATCGTTGACGACATCATGGGATGGGGAGTGTGTGCTCCCTTGGATCCTAATACTCTCTGCCCTTCTTGCTACGAAATCATCTTCGCTGGTTTGCGATATCCTACCTAGTCATGGTTTGGAGAATGCCTGATATCAATCTGGACTCTGTGAACTGTGGACTGGCGCTCTCTGGTCCTCCTTAATATCTGTTTTTGGTCTAGTTAAACAATAAATTTTTCTAATATAGTTTTATTGAACTCATCGTCTCACTGCTACACAGGTTGTGGAGGTCTGTCCCGTCAAGGCTCCTCCTTTGTCCTAGTCTTCTATGTCCCCACTGTCCGCCTTGTCTTGCCATCTACCCTCTTACCCTCCCCTCCCCCCCTTTTTTTTTCTTTCTTTTTCCCCTTTTCTATCCTTCTCTCTTGGTGAAGGAGGTGGACACTGCGGACAGGACACTCCGTCCCTGTTCCATACATTTCTAGAGGGATCTCTGGGGGTTGGCTGGCAGTGCAGTGACACCCAGTGTTACAGCAACTTCCTCTCCCTGCGGAACTTCCCTCTCCTCTGTACTCTGTCTCGGAGGGCTTTCTAGCCCCATTGACGTTGCATTCCTGTCTTTCTAGTGGAAGACCCCCCGTGTAGTTTAGGTTCTTTGGTCCATCCAAATGGCCGTAGCAGTCAAATATCTGCCCTTTCTAGGTTTTTGGCCTCTTCTCGTTAAGCCTCTGTTTCTGGTTACTCAATGTTTGTTGCCTTTTTTTGATGTGGTTCTCGGCTCTTCTGGTGCGGTGGCCTCCTCTCTGATATTCGGGGGTAAAGTCTTTTCATACGATACATGCCAATCTTATGGCGCATATCCGTATTACGTCCCATAATGTCAAGGGTTTTAATTCCCCCGAAAAAAGATCTCAGATCCTCTTTCACCTCCACAAACAAAAATCCCGCATTGTTTTTCTACAGGAGACCCATCTTCTCTCTTCTCACATTCAGTCCTTTAAAAACCGGTACTTCCCTGCCTGGTGCCATAACAGTAATGCCTCCGCAAAGGTCAAGGGAGTAGCCATTTTCACAAGTCCCTCCCAGTTTCGGTCATTGACAAACAGATGCTAGGGTCCTGTTTGTGAAAGTAAAATTGCAGGGCCTGATTTATACGCTGGCCAATATATATGCCCCCAACACAGGGCAATGGTCCTTCTTGGCTAAGGCCCTGGATAAGTTGCTTCACTTTGCGCAGGGGCAGATAATATTGAGGGGGATTTTAATCTTGCCCTGAACCCTATGCTGGACACCTCTACCAGGCGCTCCTCTGTGGCGTATCACATCCTCAACAAAGTCAAGCAGCTGCTCCACGCCATGCAACTTGTGGACGTTTGGAGACTTTTACATCCACATGACAGAGACTTTCTACTCGTACCCACATAACTCCTACTCCCGTATTGATTACCTCTTCCCGCAACACTCCCTTCTCAAATATGTAGCCTCAGCATCCCTAGGTAGCGCACTCCATTCGGATCACGCCCCTGTCCACTGTGATCTAGCCCTCCCGCACTTTAGCCGGCTGTCCTTTAACTGGAGGCTGAATGAGTCACTCCTTGCGGACTCGCAATGTTTGACAGACCTACAGCGTACGGCGGACATGTTCGCCACAGCTCATGAGCTAGACTCGACTTCTCCCCAGACCCAATGGGAGGCCTTGAAGTGCACCCTCAGAGGAACCCTCATTAAACATGGGGCGCGCCTCAAAAGGGAAGCTGCGGCTAAGCTCCAATCTCTCCTGTCGAAACTAGTATCCTTGGAGGCTTTGCATAAAACTTCGGGGCAGGAAAGGTACCTGGGCCCCGTAGTTCAAACCCGCCACGAGATCCTTCAACTAATGGAACGCAGGCATAAGAGATACAGACAACTCTGTGCCAGCTCCTTTTACACCTGGAGCAATAAACCAGGGAAGGCGTTGGCCAGGGCGCTTAGGGATAAGAGGGCCGCACTGTTTGTCCCTTCGATCAAATCCTCGACGGGATGAACAGTCCATCTCACGGAATATATCCTTAAAGTATTCCATCAATACTACTCAGATTTATATAATCTCCCCACTCCAGTCAGTCAACCTGCCTCGCTCCAAGCTTATCTAGATAGAACGATCCTCCCGCCTCCCTGGAGGAGCCCTTCACAGAGGGAGAACTGGGGTCAGCTATAAATTCACTCCCCCCTGGGAAGAGTCCAGGACCAGATGGATACACGGCCTTATTCTACAAAGCATTGAAGCCGGAATTGACGCGACCTCTTCTCAGGGCTTTCAATGCGGCTTCTATTGATGCTCCATTTGATCCGGCCTTCCTGAGAGCCCATATTGTGGTAATACCCAAGGAAGGCAAAGACCCATCGCATTGCCAAAATTATCACCCGATATCCTTAATAAACTCGGATGCGAAGCTCTTTGCAAAACTAATAGCTAATAGACTAAGCCCCCTCCTTACTTCTATTATCCACCGTACCAGGTGGGCTTTGTCCCCTCCAGGGAGGCGAGAGACAACACACTTAAGACATTTTCCCTGATCCACCATGCCCGGGCGCAGAAATTCCCACACCTTCTTCTGTCTCTTGATGCGGAGAAGGCCTTTGACCGTGTGGCCTGCCCTTTCCTAAATGGAGTCCTGGAGTCCCTGGGACTTGGAGCGGGCATAAGGGGTCAGATCATGGCCCTTTACACCTCCCCCCAGGCTCAATTATGTATCAACGGGATCCTTTCCTCTCCCTTGACAATCGGGAATGGCACCAGGCAGGGATGTCCTCTATCCCCTATCCTCTATATACTAGCCATGGAACACTTATTGCAAGCCCTGAGAGCCGACTCTGAGGTACGAGGAATTCAGGTAGAGGGTCTCCATTTCAAATGCTCCGCCTTTGTGGACGATCTGCTCCTATATCTTACTGATCCAGTCTCCTCCTTACCAGCGGCAATTAGGGTGCTAGACGAGTATAGTTTCTATAGCAACCATAGGATAAATATGACAAAGAGCTCAGCTATCAGCCTAAATATTCCTCAGGCCCAGCTGACCTCTCTGATGTCATCCTTTCCCCTCTCATGGGAGAAGGGGTCCTTCAAGTACTTGGGGATTCAGATCCCTACATCCTTAGACCTGACATGATCTAAACTGCCCCCTTTCTTACTAGGTTGCAACGGGACCTTGAGAGGTGGGACGGGAAGGATTTTTCCTGGCTGGGACGTATAAATATTCTTAAAATGAATATTCTCCCTAGGCTCCTGTATCTCTTTCAGGTGATTCCCGTCAAACTGGATTCATTTAATAGTGAGAGGACCAAGCGATGGGTTATGCTTGAATCAGGGCTTTATAAGGCACCTATTGCAGCACTGCCATGGTTACCATGTTCGATATTACCTGCGAGCCTAGTGCGTCACATTCCCCTGATAGAACAAACCTCAGTCCTAATATGTAGGTCGTTTTCATCAAAATTGAAAATCCTCACACCCGGGGGTCCGTGCTTCCCCCTTCTGGGCAATCCGGAGATCCCGGAGTCCCCGAGGGTTCCCCTGATCCATCTATTAGAGGGGTTGGCTGTCCCCTCAGTTGTGGATGGGGTCTTAGCTCAAAACTCTCTGAAAACTTATGAGGATCTGGTGGGTGATATGGGTACAATTAGCTTTCCCAGATTCTTTTTCTATCTGCTGAGCAGCTCCTATACTAGATGGAAACAGGTCCTGAATCTTCATAGATCCCCTACCACCTTCGAGTTGTGGTGTCTTGGCAATACTCGGAGAGGAGGGCTCTTTCAGGTCTTTACAAGCTCCTACTCAGCGTCCGGGGGGGAAATAGGCTCCCCTTCCAGGATGGGTGGGAGAGGGGTTGAACGTATCCTTGACTGATGAGGAATGGAAGAAAACGTTCCAACTCATACATAAATCCTCAGTCTCAACCAAGGCCCATGAACTAAATTATAAGATCGTCACCAGGTGGTATCGGGTCCCTGCTTTTTTGAATATTCTATACCTTTCCTCCCCGAGCGTTTGCTGGCGTTGCGGGAAGGAGAGAGGAACGATGTCCCACATCTGGTGGGGATGCTCCATTCTCCAGCCATTCTGGGAGGAGGTACTTGATGTTATTCGCGAGGTAACGGGGGTACGAGTTCCAAATTCTCCTGTCTCGGTTCTACTCTGATATTCCGCTCCCTACTGCCCTCCTCAAGTCTCACCTCATCACATTTATGCTGCTGGCGGCCAAACTAGTCATCCCCAGACTCTGGCTCTCTATCACACGTCCGTTGCTGACGGCATGGTTTCAGGAGGTGCATGTACTACAGCGACTCGAGGAGTTTAGAACCGATTCACCACTATGTTATAGTAAATACCTGAAAACCTGGGGAGATTGGATTGCTTTCTGCAGTTCGGATCAATATCTATCTTGCTTTTGATAAAACTGACTCAGGACTCTGATATCATCTCATGATGTTTCTTTGGGATAAATTGGAGGTGGAAAGGTAGAATCAGTTGCTAAGATATTGACTTTAATTGGAGAGGTGAGGCGCAACCAGAGAGCCGTTGAATGGATGTTTGTTTTAATGTTTATCTGTTTTGGGTTTATTTTCTTTTTCTTTTACACTGGTTAAAATGCATAAGTGCTGCAGAACTTAAAAAAGTCCCCCGCGGGGGACCCGTGTCCATGGCACGCCGGGATCAGCATTGATAATCGCAGCTTGTGATTTTTTTTTCTTGTTGCTCAGAAGACCCTGGGTCCCGGGGGTGGCGGAACCCGGCCTGTTTTTAAAAGGTCATCTTTATTTATCCGGATCACTACACACTAAGGTATTTGTTAATGTATATCTCTATCCCTGACTGTACAACCATATTATGCTTGCTATCTTGTTGATTACTGTTTTACCTGTAACTGTCTTTTGCATTATTTTGCTATTATTCTTTTGTTTAATAAACTTACTTGAATAAGGAAAAAAAAAAACAAAACCTTTTTATATTTCTTTTTTTTTTTTTTGAAAATTCCTTTTTTCCGGGGACCAATAACTTTTTTCTTTTTTAGTCTATGGCCCCGAGCGAGAGCTAATTTTTTGTGGGCTAAAATTTAGTTTTTATTGGTACCATTAAAACAAAGACACAAGGCCATATTGACAGCTCCAGTGCTGGACAAAAAAACTATTCCCAGTAGTAGGCAATATAAGCCCCAGTGCTACCTGGGAGAAGCTTAACAAGTGCAGATAACTGAGGAAAAATTGTTCACACACCCCTCCTCCGAGGGAGCAACTGAGTAAACAACTGCACACTGAATAAGAACCAGTTCACAGAAAAGCCACAATACCATACAGGGGATATTGCACAAATTCAAAAATACTGATAAATAATCATGTGCCTAATATTCATAGGGGGAAAGGGTGGGCGATTGCTTGCTTTACAATTGCATATAGATAAGGCTGAGAAAGAGTCACAGTCATATGATTACATGTAGTGCACCCTGTTGGCTTACAACCAGTTGATGACACCCTTACTATTGAGCCAGTTGCCCAGCATATTTTGAGTTTCCAACACAAAATATTGCAACCCTCTGATCCCCAGTATTACAGGTCAAAACTACATACTGATAAATATCAAAAAGGTATTAGTTGATATTTTGGTCAAAATACACAAGCTCGCAGCACACGTTAAGGGTCCTCACAGTCTTGCGCCTTCCTACACTAGCTTTAATAGCAATTTACAAAAGAAAATCACAGAAAAATTGGACATTATTTACTTAAAAATACGGAAACAAGAATACAGATATTTCCAAATGCGTAAAGGGGCAAAAGGGTAAAGATAAGTCATTGTCCTGTTTGGTATCATGGTGTATACTCCACTAAACATGAACCAAAGGAGAGAGTTGGTCTTAGGAGACTAGAAAGAAACTTATAGACAAACATGTTAAAGGTAAAGACTATAAGAACATCTCCAAACAGATTAATGTTACTGTTTGTTACACCGCTATCCGCATGGTCGCCAAATGCTGACTTGCTGACTTGTGGTTTTTTTGCTGTTTTTTCCTATATTCTCACCGAGCTGTTACACCACCTGCGACTACTGCTCTAATTCCCTCTCTTGGTTATAGGGAGGTGCGGCCATATCTTGCTAAAATTTATCCCTCAGTGTTCAGCTGGGTTGGGCTACCTCAGCCAATCCCTCTTCCACCTGTGGGGTTATAGATCAGCTCCTTCCAACACTCTTTGGCTGGGTTTATTAGGTTTATGTCATCATTGTCTGTACTCCGTCTGTTCCATGTTATTTCAGGCTTGTTTGTATTCTGTCCTCTATCTGTGTGTCCTAAGTTTGTCTGCCTTGTTTGTATTCTGCCCAGTGTCTTGTCTGCATCTCATCTGTTCTACAGTTTCATGGTTTATGTATGGTTCATGTCCCTTGTTTGTACCTAAATGTCCTTGTTATTTCTTGCCTGAATCTTGACGTCTGTATGGCTTCCATTTGGCTTCTTTTTACAAGAAAAGGGTTGCACACCAATATTAATAGTTTCTTTTTCAAAAAAAACTTTATTGAGTAACATGAAAAATATCCGGTTTCATTAAAAATTAGAATCAAAATATTTCCCTTTTTATATTTTTCTTTTTGATTCAATTTCTCTGGGTACGTTTCGGTCCCTAAATGGACCTTTTTCAACTGAATCTCTAAAAATAATAAAAACAAATAACAACGAATTGTTAGTATACAAAACATCATCAACAGAATGTCGTTGTTAGTAACACACATTTAAAACCACTATTACTCACATAACAGGTTTTTATATTTCTTATTCATCTCTTTCTTATTTTACAACACCTATAAAAATACAATGACAGAAGAATAATTATTCATATAGAAAAAAAAAATTTGGCCCCCCCATATGCAAATGCTTATATGTCGGATGTGGAAGAAACCTATATCTATACCAATATTTTGTATCAAAATCATGCAAAATTGTGGGTTCGCTACATCGATGACATTTTTTGCATATGGGGGGGCCCGGAGCCATCTATCTGTGAATTCACACAATTCCTAAACAATATCTATCCGGAATTGAGTTTCACTATTAACTTTAGTGCTACTGAGGTGAATTTCCTTGACACCTTGGTCAAGAAGGACTCTAGAGGCTTGTTGCATTTTGATCTCTACCAGAAACCAACGGATCGCAACAGCCTCTTAGAGTATGGTAGTAATCATCCGAAATCTGTCAAAAGGGCTTTACCTAGGTCTCAGTTTAAGAGAGTAGACAGGATTGTTTCAGATAGGGATTTATGTGACGTCCGGATAGGAGAAATGTCTGATAGATTCCAACATAGAGGATACCCGGATACCCTACTTGAGGACGAGAGAACCCTCAGGAAAGAAATAGGTAGCACAGAAGGAGTAAAAGATGTGAAACCTAAACGTATGGCATGTGTTACTACGTATCACCCCTTTGTACAAAAAATACAGGGAGCTGTTCGCAAGAATTGGTCACTGCTACACCAAGCCTATCCAAACATCGAGGAATTCTGTTCCCCTCCAATCAGTTGCTATAAGAGATCATCGAATTTACGAGATAAGGTGGTCAGAGCAGATGTGGGTAGCCTGGTGAGAGTTCCTAGACAGACTTTTCTACAATCTCAAAAAACAGGTACTTACCCATGCCTTGGTTGGGGTCAGTGTTCAAATGTAATCAGAGGTGAATTCTTGACCCATCCACAAACGGGCAAGAGGATTAGGATCAGACAGTTCTACACATGCGAATCTCGCTTCGTGGTCTACATGATTAAATGCCCATGCGGTCTCGCATACGTTGGGGAGACCACCCAGCGTGTGCGAGACCGCATTTCCCAACATAAATCCACCATTAGGAGGAAGGAACTACTTTTGCCAATCCCAGCCCATTTTATAGAAAAGAACCATAATGTTTCACAACTTAGATATCAGGTTATCGACTCGATACAAATACCACGGCGAGGAGGAGACAGAGTTCAATTATTGAAACAAAGAGAATCCTATTGGATTCACCAATTAGAGACATTAACTCCCAAGGGCCTTAACAGGGAATTAGATTTTTGTATTAATCTTTAATTGAAGATTAGTGATCATGTGATGCCCTAATGATGGATGTAAACAAAAGGTTCTTTTTCCATATAATTACACACCATAATGATTGTATTATTGAGATATGACATTTCATGCTATATACCATGTTTACTCTCTCTACTCTATTCCGAGAGGAATGAGACAGGATTTGATGTCTGTTGTCATATGTATATGTTGGTCAATGTCTCCCACAATCTTATGTTAATTGTATTGGTGATGTGATTAGGGGGCTATAGCCGCCATTTAGAGAGCACTATGGTAAAAAGATGGGATATCATATATGCAACACTATCGTGTCATCGGATTTCTCCTCAATAAGGGACTATATGACCAACTAGATTCTCTATCCACTCTACACAGATGGATATGTTATCATAATTGGATTGATCGTGATATAATGGTCATTAAAATCTATACTCCCTTTTTTGGTGATTATCCTAATACCAACATAATGTTAAATAGATTATTGTCCGGGGCTCCATGGTCACTATCTCGGATCTTTAGTTGGATCCGAATTGTCAATATAGATCATAGGCACCGCTGTTATATGATTCAAACGGTGCTTTATACCTGTGAATGTTCCTTGGATAGATCCTCTATGACGTGTATGACGCATGCGCTCTACACGTCTGAGTTCCCCATACTCCATATTAACTAATGGCATGTGACTGCGCATGCGCGGGTTCTATAAAAACTCGCGCGATACATCAGTCCGGAATTCCGGTTTCATTTGAATAACAACACAATGCGGCGCAGGTAAGAGAGGTGGAACCTCTGATTCATAATTGTCTCATAATTGTCCTCTAACATATATCTATGGTAACCGCGATTATAACCGCGGCATAATTGACCTATTTATTTATAAACTAGATTTAAAAACGGAATTAATCTGTTATTTGGGACAATTTATTTACTGTCTGCCACTTCCCCAGGCTAGATGTATCTATATATATGCTATACTAAGCGATTAATATGGGATTCAAGATTAGCTTTAAACTATATGAGAAACGTTGATATTGTGGGACATATTCATGGATAGCATTTTGATGAGTGCATAACACTATATATTGGCAAGGTGGTCCTGACAATATGGTTGATGTTGGTTATACTAGTGAACTATGATTGGTCATGCAGGGTTCCAATGTACTACATGTATCCTGTCAGCGTTTGGCAAAAAAAATTTTTTCTATATGAATAATTATTCTTCTGTCATTGTATTTTTATAGGTGTTGTAAAATAAGAAAGAGATGAATAAGAAATGTAAAAACCTGTTATGTGAGTAATAGTGGTTTTAAATGTGTGTTACTAACAACGACATTCTGTTGATGATGTTTTGTATACTAACAATTCGTTGTTATTTGTTTTTATTATTTTTAGAGATTCAGTTGAAAAAGGTCCATTTAAAGGGCCCGTAAAAAACGGTACCCAGAGTATGTAAATTTCTAAAGAGAATATATAAAATGGAAATATTTTGATTTAATTTTTAATGAAACCGGATATTTTTCCCATGTTACTCAATAAAGTTTTTTTTGAAAAAGAAACTATTAATATGGTGTGCAACCCTTTTCTTGTAAAATTTTGTCTGATTTTTTGGTTAGCACCCTATTACACACCTGATAGTGCCGAGGACGATCTTTTCCATAAATTTCCATTTGGCTTCTGTTTGGCCTCTATTTGGCATCGGCTTTGATTCATTTATATCTTGTCTTGTACCTAGTTTCAGTCCTTGTCTCTTTCTCACCTAGTATCTCCCTTAGTGTCTTATGTCCCCATAAGGCATCACTGGAAAGATTATACAAATGCAAAAATACCGATCACCCATACACCTAACATCCATGGGGGAAGATTACCAGTCCCACAAGACATATATATATATATATATATATATGTCTCTGTTTCTTGTTTTGGTGCTTCTGACTCCATGGTCAGCTGCCACTGCCAGGGACTACACTAACTGGTGGAGTTATGCCCCCTCAGAGCAAGCCCAGTCAGTGGCAAAGTGGGTCCACAATCCACTTTTTCCCTTGACACTGTTACTACAGTTGCACATGTTATTGAGAAGTTTTGTAACCAACCTCAATGCATGTGGCCACAAGAGGAAAATTGATTACAAGTTGAAGAGACAGATAATAAAATTGGTAACCAAAGAGAAGAGAAAACTTCAAAAGAGATTTGAGGTGAACTCCAAGTTCAAGGTACATCAGTATCAGATGTGGATTTAATCACTGATGACTAAGGAGGAAATCACTGTTGAAAGCAAATCATAAAAAATCAAGACTGGAATTTGCTAAAATGCACATTGACAAGTCACAAGGCTTCTGGAAGATTGTCCTTTAGAGATATGAGACAAAGCTGGAGCTTATTGGCAAGTCGCATCAGCTCTATGTTTACAGATGCAAAAATGAAGCATACACGGAAAAGAAATATGGAGGTCGCTTAGATTTGCTTTAGGGCTGCTTTGCTGCATCTTGCACAGGGGTCTTAAAACAATGGAATCTTATCAAGGCATTCTGGAAATTTGTTGTCCAGTGTCAGAAAGCTTGATCTCAGTCGTAGGTCATTTGTTCTCCAACAAGATAGTGACCTAAAACACACAGCTAAAAACATCCAAGAATGGTTGAGAGAAAAGCATTTGGCTAGTCTGAAGTGGCTTCTATGAAACCTGATCTAAATCCTACTGTACATCTGTGGAAGGAGCTGGAACATGCAGCATGGAGAATGCACCTTCACACCTGAGACAGCTGGAGCAGTTGTCCAGGCCAGTTTCTCTAGTCACATCTAACCTCAGACTTTCCGGCTGTGGGTGGTCCTAGCTTTTCCTCTTACAGTGATATAAATGTGAGAGGTTTATAATCTCTCCTGCCAGCCTGAGAGAGAGCTGTACAGTGGCGGCATGCAGCTGATCAGTACAGCGGCAGCCGCTGCTAACTGCAAGGATGGAGCTGGCTCCGTCCCTGCTGTTAACACTTTAGACGCTGTAGCGATCGCTGCACACCACTCCTCTGTCCGATCACCCCTCCCTCTGCAATGTAATGCAGGCTTCCGTGGCTGCAATGTATGTACACCTCTTACACACTGCAACATGCAGGGTGTAATAGGTAATGAATGAATGAAAATCCTATGTAGCAATATAATAGTACTACTGTATTTAGGACAAAGCATTATGTCCCCTAGTGGTCAAGTACCCTAGGGGGACTAAGTATTACAGTAAAAAAAAGTTAAAAATAATAAATATTAAAGTTTAAATCACTGCACTTTTGCCAATTTACAAATGAAAAAATAAAAAGGTACACCTAATTGGTATCTTCACATCCGTAAAAGTCTGATCTATTAAACTATAACATCATTTATCCTGTACACTGTACACTAGTGGTCCCCAATCTTTTTTCCACCAGGGACCGGTTTGATGCACAACAATTTTTCCACAGCCCAGTGGGGGCAGGATTATCAGGGGCATGGTTATTAGGGGCGGGGTTATGGAGGAGGTTGGATGTTTAGAATCACACACAGAAAAAAAAAGCACAAAGTGTATACTGTGTCAATTAGGGGTAAAGTATGGGGTAACCAGTATTATATAACTGCAGAATGATTATCAGCTCTGTGGGTCAGTATTATACTAATACTGACAATCAGTCTGCAGTAATATTGATCAACATTATACATGTATATATTATACATATGTAATCAGCTCTGTCATTATAGAGATATATGCCCCCTGTAGTCATTAGAGATAGATATATGCTCCCTGTAGTAATGATGGATACATATATGACCCCTGTAGTAATGATAGATATATATGCCCCCTATAGTCATTATAGATATATGCCCCCTGTAGTCATTAGAGAGAGATATATGAACCCTGTAGTAATGATGGATAAATATATGGCCCCTGAAGTAAAGATAAATAAATATATGGCCCTGTAATGAGAATTAATAGATTTTTGGTCCCAGTAGTGATAATTAATAGATATATGCTCCCCAGTAGTGATAATTAATAGATATATGCTCCCCTGTATTAGTCAGGCTAGTAAAAAAAAAAGAATAAGAAAGTTACTCACCTTTCCCGAATCCCTGCAGAGAGGCTTCCTTCAGCGTGATCCCGCGGTGCAGGGGGTGTGACGACACCTCTGCACCATTTCCCCTGAGTGTTGTAGGTACGGAGCTCATTGAGCGCCGCATATACAGCGATAATGAAAGCAGGGACGGTAATGAACCGTCGCTGCTTTCTCTAACGATGCAGCCACATGTCGTGTGCAGCCGCTACCGCTGCGCGGCCGGATTACAGCGGCCGCGCAGAGTAGATGCCGGCCGCCCAGACTAAAGTCAGCGGGTGGTCAGCATCATGTGTAGCCCGGGGCAGCGAACCGGCAGAGGATGCGCTATGGCCCGGTGCCGGTCCGTGGACCAGCAGTTGGGGACCCCTGCTGTACGCCGTAGAAGAAAAAAAAATCCAATCAGCAAAATTGTGGTTTTTTTTTTGTCTTTTCATATCCCCAAAAAGTTGGAATAAAAAGAGATCAAAAAGTCGCATCCATCCCAAAATGGTATCAATAAAAACTACACTTCAGCCCAAACTTTGTGCTTCAAAATATTTTTTTTCTTATTTTCCTCCTCTAAAACCAAGGTGTGTCTTATGGTCTGGTGATTCTGGTGATGTTCTCTCTTTTATGACATTAGGGGGCTTACAAATTTAGTAGCAAATGTTCACATTTTCAAGAAAATTTGCAACACAAAATTTTTTAGGGACCTGTTTGGTTGTGATGTGGCTTTGAGGGGCCTGTATCTTAGAAACCATTATTTTTGACTCCTTCTAAGAAACTGCACCTTGAAGTATTTAAAAGAACATTTAGTTTGTTGACCTTTTGGGGTTTTCACAGAAATGAAAGTAAAGTGTGGGTAAAATTTCAAACTTTAATTTTTTTTTGCAGATTTTCAATTTCTATCCATTATTTACTGTAACACAGTAGAAAATAACAGGGAAACACAACTCAGTATGGTTTCCCCTGATTCTGCTATTTTTACAGATATCCCATATGTGGCCCTAGTGCACTACTTAACTCAACCACAAGCCCCAGAGTAGAAGGAGCACATACTGGATTTTGGGGCCTAATTTTCATTAGGACCTTCTTTAGGTGTCATTACAGGTGTACGGACACCCTATGGTGCTAAAACTCAATAAACACCCCTAAAAAGGCATTGTTTCAAAAAATTCACACCCCTTAAGGAAAATATACAGGTGTGTAGTAAATATATTGACTCTACAGGTCTTTCACAAATTTTTAAAATACCGTTTAGCTGTAAATTTTTCATTTTTACAAGGAATCCTGGAAAAATTTACCCAAAAATCTGTTGCAGAATTTCTTTCAAGTTTGACAATACCCTATATGTGGATGTAAACTGCTGTTTGGGTGCATGGCAAGGCATACAAGGAAGGGATCGCTATTTGGCTTTTGGAACGCAGATTTTGGTGGGGCCATGTCGCATTTGCAAAGCCACCAAAGTACCAGAACAGGTGAAACCTTCCAGAAGTTTCCCCATTTTGGATTCCCCATATGCAATTCAGGCAGATGGAGGTGCATATGGAGAATATACCTAATGACAGAGAGTTGTTCCCCTGGTATGAGAAGTCTGTTTGATTGAAAACGCTGTTGTAACTGGTTGTGTTAAGTAAAACACAATGAATAAAAGCCTGCCAAGACCTAAAGCTGCTGTGTCACTGTAGTTTTTCACCACTGGTACAACACTAATCCCAGCAAACCACTAGTAGGCTAACATTGCCATCACATCACATACCTGCGTTCTTGGTGTCTCACAGTATGGGAATATAATAATATATGTTACCCAGTGTAGAGAAGCAAATCAATAAATATATACCATATTCCTTCCTTTATATTCGTTTATTTTACATCCACTTCTGGCTGTGAGTGTGTATTTGTATATATACATAAATATGTAAATATACACTCACCGGCCACTTTATTAGGTACACCATGCTAGTAACGGGTTGGACCCCCTTTTGCCTTCAGAACTGCCTCAATTCTTCATGGCATAGATTCCATAAGGTGTTTCAATGATGCTCAATTGGTACCAAGGGGCCCAAAGAGTGCCAAAGAAAATATTCCCCACACCAGACACTACCACCACCAGCCTGAACCGTTGATAAAGGCAGGGGACCATGCTTTCATGTTGTTGACGCCAAATTTCCCCTTTCCATCGATGGAGCAAAAATCGAGACTCATCGCCCAGGAAAACGTTTTACAATCTTCTATTCCCAATTTCGAGGGTTTGGGGAAATTTGGGGACCCTCATTTTCCCTGTTCTTAGCTGAAAGGGGGGAAACCCGGTTGGTTTTTCTTTCTGTCCATCTGCCTCAAGTTCGCCGACTGTGCTTTCAGAGATGTTTTTCTCCTACCTTAGTTGTAACGGGTGGTTTTGAGTACTTTTGCCTTTCTTCGCTCGAACCAGTCTGCCATTCCCCTTTGACCAGGGCATCAACAAGGATTTCCCCCCGGGGCTCCCTCAGGATGTTTTTTTTTTTTTCGGAATTTTTGTAAACCCTAAAGGTTTGCTGAAAAACCCCGGGGTCAGCAGTTTTAATATCAACCGCCCCTTTTGGCACCCAAAAACCAGCCCCGTTAACGGCCTCAAATACCCTCTTCCCCCCCTTTTTCTCGGTTTGAACTGCAGGAGATTTGTCTTTACCAATTACATGCCTAAATGCACTGAGTTCCGCCCTGTGATTGGTGATTAGAAATTATGTTTAACGAGCTTGACAGGTTTACCTATAAAGTGCCGGGAGTGCCCCCAGGATTGGTGATTAGAAATTAAGTGTTAAGAGCGTTGGCCGGGGTACCTAATTTTAAATGGCCGGTGAGGTATATACAATAACCCCCGGCCACTTTATTAGGTACACCTGTCCCAAAGTCGTTAACACTTAATTTCTAATCAGCCAATACATGGCGGAAAATCAGTGCATTTAGGATGTGACATGGTCAGACAATCTCCTGCAGTTCAACGACATAGTATGGGGAAGAAGGTGTTTTGTGCCTTTGAAGGGGCATGGTTGTTGGTCCAAAAGGGCTGGTTGGTATTTAAGAAATGTGCTCGATTTTACGCCAACCATCTCTGGGTTTACAGAAAAGGTCCGAAAAGAAAAAACACCCATGAGGGCAGTCGTGGGGGGGAAAATGCCTTTTTGGGCCAGAGGTAAAAGGGGAGAATGGGCAGAGGGGGTTGGCTGTAGAAAGGCAAAAAGTGACCAAATAGCCCCCGTTAAACCAAGGAGGAGAAGAGCTCTCTGAATGACATTTAGGGCGAACTTTGGGCAGATGGCTACGCAGAAAAAGGCCCACCCCGGGTGCACTCTTTCAGCTGAAAGGAAACGAGGCTCCGTTTGCCAATTCTCGAATTGGACGAAAAGATTGGAAAAACGTGCCGGGTCTGATGAGCTGATTTCTGCTGCACATTCGGAGGTGGGTAAAAATTTGGCGTAACAAATGAAACTTGGACCTCCCCCTTGTTAACGGTTCAGGTGGTGGGGGGGTTTTTTTCAGGTGTGGGGAATATTTTTTTGGCCCCTTTTTGGGGCCCTTGGTACCAATTGGCTTTTTTTGAAACCCTTGGGGAAATCTATGCCACGAAGAATTGAGGCTTTTTCTGAAGGCAAAAGGGGGGGCCCAAACCCCTTTTCTAGCTGGTGTACCTAATAAAGTGGCCGGTGAGTGTATATACATATACACACTCACAGCCAGAAGTTGATGCAAAATAAAAGAATAAAATGGAAGGAATACGGTAAAAATTTATTAGCTTCTCTACACTGGGTAACATATCCTCGGATATATACACACACTTATATTCATCCAGCTGCTTGATTCAAAGCAATAAGTGAATGCAAAATGAAAGAGGAATATAAAGGAAGGAATGATACATTTCCCTCTTCCTGGATCCCCTTTGACTTTGGCTCAAAAAGTGATCCACTATTTAGGGCACTATCCAGAGAATATTATTGTCTGTGGCACAATTTGAGAAATTATCTTTTTTCTTTATTTTTAGGGGCACCATCTAACACTATAATTTATATCTGAAGTACAATGGGTTTGTTAGGTGCAGCAACAGGGACAGCAATGAGGGTAATATTAGGATATTTATTAACTACCTTACACAAGGATTGCATAGTAGAACATCAATCTTTGCAGACGATACTAAGCTGTGCAAAGTAATTAACACAATAGAGGATAACGTTCCATTGCAAAGAGATCTGGATAGGTTGGAGGCCTGGGCAGAGAAGTGGCAGATAAGGTTTAACATGGATAAATGCAATGTTATGCACATCTATTTCATGATTACTTGGTAAATGGAAAAACTCTGGTTAAAGCTGACATGGAGAGGACTTGGGAATCTTAGTGGACAGTAAACTTATTGTACCTGTAACAACCAGTGTCTTGCAGCAGCTGTAAAGGCAAATAATATCATGGGGTGTATTAAAAGGGACATGGATGAACACGATGAGAACATTATTCTCCCATTATACAAGTCACTGGTCAGACCACACAAGGAGTATTGTGTACAGTTTTAGACACCGGTGTACAAGAAAGACATCATAAAGCCTTAACATGTTCAAAGGCAGGCAACAAAAATAATAAAAGGACGGGTGGACTACAATTAGAGATGGGCGAATTTCTCAAAAATTTGATTCGGGGACTTTGCCGAATTTTCCGACAAAATTTGTTTCGGTCCGAATTGCTTCGGGACGAATCGCGTTAAAAAACAACTATTTCCAGGCTGCACAGAGCCTGCAGGGTGCTGTAGAATGTTGTGTCATGTTTAAATATGCAGAGGGAGCTTGGTTTGGTCTTCATATTATGTTGTGTTTTAGTATGACACACAGATGACTGCCGTCGCTCTTAGAATCGCTTCACTCTAAAATTCCCTGGGCACTTAAGAGGGCAAAACTGAATGTTGCCTGATAAAGTCATGGCAGCGACAGCTGGAAAAAAACAAGCTGAGGGCTCAGGTGGCAACATCAGTTAAAGAGTGTGGAGGTGACGGGGGCAGCCACAGCAGCATGAGGTCAGACAGTGGCACAATGACATTCTGGAGGTGGCAAAAACAGGAGTAGGCCACAGAGAGGCACAGTGACACAGAATGGAGGTGACAGCAGCAACAGCATGAGGTCAGAGAGTGGCACAATGACACAGTGTGGAGGGCACGGCAACAGCGACAGCAGCAGCATGAGGTCAGACAGTGGCACAATGACACAGTGTGGAGGGCACGGCAGCAGCCACAGCAGCAGCATGAGGTCAGGCAGTGGCACAATGACATTCTGAAGGTGGCAAAAACAGGAATAGGCCACTTAGTGGAACATTGAGTCAGTGTGGAGGTCACGGAAGCAGCCACAGCAGCAGTATGATGTCAGACAGTGGCACAATGACAGAGTGTGGAGGTCACGGCAGCAGCCACAGCAGCAGTATGAGGTCAGACACAATGACATTCTGGAGGTGGCAAAAACAGGAGTAGGCCACAGAGTGGCACAATGACACAGTGTGGAGTGCACGGCAGCAGCAGCAGCATGAGGTCAGACAGTGGCACAATGACACAGTGTGGAGGTCACGGCAGCAGCCGCAGCAGCAGCAGCATGAGGTCATAGAGTGGCACAATGACAGAGTGTGGAGGTGGGTGGCAATACCAGTCCCTGGTAAAGATGGTGGTAGGCAAATGGAGAAACTGGCAGCAGATGTGTGGCATCAGGCGGGTGGCGGCATCAGAATAGTGGCTGAGACGGTAGTTTGAACCCAGACTCATTTCTCACAGTTTGGGTGAGGCGTCATGGCTGATGTAGTCTGACGCCAAAGGCATTGGTGTGTGGAAATCCTGGCCGAACCACGCTTGATTCATCTTGACAAAGGTCAGTCGTTCCACATTTCCCGTGGACAAGCGGGTTCTCCTTGGGGTAACGATGGACCCCGCCGCTCTGAACACCCGCTCTGATGCCACACTACTGGTCGGGCATGACAGCTTCTCCACGGCAAACTCGGCAAGTTGCGGCCACACATCCAGTTTGGCTGCCCAGTAGTCCAGCGGATCTTCTAACTGGGGTGGCAGAGTGCTGTCCAAGTAGGCCACCACCTGTTGGTTCAGGGACTGCTCCAGGTCCTGCTGCTGCTGGCGACTGCCCTCGTCACTAGGCGGTTGAAGGAAGCTGCTCATCAGTGACTCCAGACTTAGGTTGCTGCTGATGGAGCTGGTACTGCTCCTACCCCCCACCTTCCCCCAGCAGCTGCGGCAGTAGTACGTGAGCGCTGAAGCACCCTCCGGTCAGACCTGCCAGAGGAGGGACGATGCCGCACATAGGCAGCGGCCAACTGACTACGGAGGATTTCCCTATAGTATTTGAGTTTGTCCTCCCTCTCAATAGCTGGGAAAAAGGCTCCCATTTTGGACCGGTAGCGAGGGTCCAATAGGGTGGAGAGCCAGCAGTCATCCCTCTGCCGGATGGTGACTATTCGGCTGTCACCAGCTATGCAAATCAGCATGCTGCGGGCCATCTGCACAAGTGACTCCGAGGGGCTCTCTGCCTCCATCTCCACTGTATACTGCCACGGAGCTTGCGCGTCATCTGCCTCGTCTTCCTCATCTCCATCTACCTCCTCCTGCTGCTCCTGCTCCTCCTCTCTTGTCACCTGGGTAGAAAATCCACTCATTTCACAGTGCTTCTGCTCCAATGTCCTCCTCCTCCTCCAGTTCAGTCCCCACCGGACTCATGTGGCCACGAGATGTAGTCGCCACGTCTCCAGTCCCCTGCCCAGACAGATTTTTCAGCATCTGTTCCAGGACATGAAGCAGTGGAATGACGTTATTCATCCCGTAGTCCTGGTGACTGAAAATAACGTTGCCTCCTCGAATGGCCTCAGCAAACGGCAGGTGTCACGCATGATCTGCCACTGGCTGACATCAAAGTTACACAGGGGAGTACTCCTGACTGCCTGGATCATCAAAAAATCGTTAATGGCCTTTCTCTGTTCATACAGTCGGTCCAACATGTGCAGGCTTTAATTCCAATGGGTGGAAACATCGCATATTAGAGTCTATTGGGGGAGGCCGTTCTGCCGCTGCAACTTGAGGGTGTTCCTGGCTTTGTAGGAATGGATGAAGTGCATGCACAGTTTCCTGGCCATTTTCAGAATCTTCTGAAGATTGGTGGAAGACTTCAGGAACCTTTTCACAACCAGATTGAACATGTGCGCCATGCATGGCGCATGGACCATCCCTCCTCGGTGCAGTGCGGACACCATGTTCCTCCCATTGTCCGTCATCATGGTTCCGATTTGCAGTTGGCGCGGAGAAAGCCACACATCGATTTCTTGCTGCATGATGCGGAGCAGTTCCTCCCCTGTGTGACTTCGTTCGCCGAGGCAAGCCAGGTGTAGAACTGCGTGACACCGCTGTGCCCTACACATGTGGTATGATGAAGCAGTACTTGTGGAGGTTGAGATGGTGGTGGGGGTGGAGGAGGTGGACATTGGCGCAGGAGCCACAGTTTGACAACGTGGAGGAGAAAGCGGCGTCTCCTGTCCAAGTTGTTGGTGTGCCTGGGCAGGAAGCACATTCACCCAGTAGGCCGTAAAGAACATGTACTGGCCCTGACCGTAGTTACAGCTCCAGATGTCCGCGCTGCCGTGCACCTTGGAACAAACCAATAAGCTCAAGGACTGGCCCACCTTCTGTTCTACATATTTATGAAGTGCTGGTACTGCCTTTTTGGAAAACAAATTATGGGTTGGAACTCTCCATCTCGGCTTGGCACAAGCCATTAGTTTTCTGAACGGTGCAGAGTCCACCATTTGGAAAGGGAGGGACTGCAGTACCAACAACTTGGACAGGAGCACGGTCAGCTGCTGCACCTTAAGATGGTTGGACGCATACTGTTGGCTCTTTGCAATCGCCTCCTTGCTGAACGACTACTGGCGCCATGAGTAGCGAGGAGCAGGAGCATCTGGACCGGGAGATGATGGCAAAGAGAAACAGCTCCATTCTGCAGAGGTGGTAGAGCCTTGACTGGCTGCAATGGCATGCGTGACACTGGGCGCTGCTGCTGCTGCGGCGGCGGGATGGACCATCACATCTGAGCCACGTTTCTCCCAGGCCACCGGATTGTGACGCTGCATGTGTTGATGCAGGGCCGTGGTGCCAACGTTAGTTCCCTGTCCACGCTTTCTGCCCACAGATTCTACATATACCCATATTCAGCTCCTCCTGTGTCTTAGCAAAGAACTGCCACAGCGCCGTGTATCTGATTTTACCGCCAACTCTCTGCACTGAGTGACTACTGCCGCCGCTGCCTCGATGGGCCCCTGTGCCGCTACTTTCTTGGACCTGCGAAGCGGGTTTTCTACCCCGTGGGCGCTTGGCTCCTGACCTCACACTGCTGCTACCCGGCTTACTCCCGGCCACACAGCCCACTTGCTGGCTGCGCTGCTGCCTGATGTGCAAGCTGACGCCCTCTTCTCCTGACAATGATAAAGCCCTTGCTTCACCCGGATCCCAAGTGCGGTCGGCTACATCATCATCAATTTGTGTTTCTTCGTCACTGCTGTCCTCATGTTGTGAGGGGTCAGCCTCTTGGTCTGCAGAGGCTGACCCCTGACAACATGATCTCCCATGCCACTCTCCACATCTATACTTTGCCGCCTACTGCATGAAGCAGGGGATATTGGCCCTATTTCTTCGCTGCCAAGTAGCTGTTGACTACCCTCCTCAAATTGTTCATTCTCGCTATATAGTGGCGCTGAGCCCAGACCACATAGTAGATCTCTGGCTGAGGAAATCGGATGGGACAGAGGCGGGTTGAGGACAGGTGAGGGCTGCTGACCCGCTCCCGGGCCATGCCAACTAAGGGTTGTGTCTGACGTTCCCACCGACTCTTGGCTGGGGTTGTCAGATGTCATCTGGGAGGAAGTGGATGACCTAGTCAACCAATCAAGAACCCTTGGGTTGCTGGTCAGCACACGGCCGCTAGATGACAGCGGCAGTTGTGGCCTCACCGAGTGACCCCTGCTGCGACGTCCCCTTGCTGTGCTGCGACCTGAGCCTGCTCCAGGAATGTTTGTGCCACTGCCACTCGCAGGTGAAGAGCCTGCCACCTCTCTGTCTGACATACTGTTTGTTCTAAAATGTACAGACACTGTTTGATGAAGATATCTGTATATGATAAATACACACCCTGTATTTGACTCCAAATGAACCCACTAACAAGCTTGGGTAACCCTTGGATATAAATTGCGCTCCACAAATGGGCAGGAAAAATTTACTTGTATGTGCCGTTTAAAAACACTGTGTATTTTACTGAATATAAAAGCACAAACAGGCTTAATTAACCTTCAGATATGAATTATGCTACAGGCAAAATTGCTTCTTTGGCGGTGAAAAAGAACGTTTCTTTTACTAAGTACAACTGCAGAAAAATACTTAGTTAACCCTTGGATGTAAATTGCGCAAAAGAAATATGCTGCCAACAATTACCAGCTTTGTAGCGTGTTAAAACGGCGTGTATTTTACGGAACACAACAACAGAAAAACTCATAATTAACCCTCGGTTATGAATTATGCAAGAGGCAAAATTTCTTTTTTTGGCAGTGAAAAAGAACGTTTCTTTTACTAAGTACAACTGCAGAAAAATACTTTGTTAACCCTTGGATGTAAATTGCGCAAAAGAAATATGCTGCCAACAATTACCAGCTTTGTATTTTGCTAAAATGGCGTGTATTTTACAGAACACAACAACAGAAAAACTCGTAATTAACCTTCAAATATGAATTATGCTACAGCCAAAATTTCTTCTTTGGTGGTGAAAAGGAACGTTTCTTTTAGTGACCACAACAGCAGAACAATGCCTAATTAACCCCATGGATCTAAATTGTGCAAAATAAATGAGCAACCAAAAATTAAGTGGTATTTGGATAGTAAAAACGCTGTTTCTTTAACTGAATACAACAGGAACAGGCTTAGATAACCCTTGGATATTCAATGTGCTGAAGAACTGAGCAGATAGCATTAAAATGTACATGCAGCTGCATTGGATGCATACTGGAATTCAGTTCCAATACCCCACAAAATCAGAAATAGAACGTAAGAGAAGCAGTCTCTGAGACAAGCTGTGACACCCCCCAAAAATCGCTGTATAAAAGTGTGTTCTTTAGTAAGAGATATCATAAGTAGTAGCAGCGGCGGCAACACCTTCCCTACACAGTACAGTGAGATCGGTATGAGCTGCCAGCGTTGCGCCCGGACTTATATAGTGCGGTGACGTCACAGAATCCCGCCGGTCTCTGATTGGATTCATCTCTGCACATGTCATGTAGGCTAAGCGTTTCTTCCTCCCAGACTTCGTTGCCCCATGTAACGCCATGTGCTCGCAGACATTTTATCAATCAAAAGCACGCTTCGTTCCCGCGAATCACCCCAAACTTTGACTTCGTTCAGAATCAAAGTTTTCCTGAAATTCTTCGTTAGAATCAATTCGCTCATCTCTAACTACAATACCCAGAAAGATTACCAAGATTAGGGTTATTTAGTTAGAAAAAAGACAATTTCGGGGGAATATAATAAATATGTTTTGATATATCACAGGTCAATATAGAGATCTCTCCCAAAATTTATTTATATCCAGGATTGTATCTAGTTCAAGGGGGCCTTCTCTACGTCTTAAAAAAAGTTTATACATAAACATAGAAAAGGATTCT
Source organism: Phyllomedusa bahiana (assembly GCA_025379985.1). Taxonomy (NCBI): domain Eukaryota; kingdom Metazoa; phylum Chordata; class Amphibia; order Anura; family Hylidae; genus Phyllomedusa; species Phyllomedusa bahiana. The sequence goes on from JAODAL010006657.1 coordinate 79,454, forward strand.
TTACTGTAAGAGCAGTGAGACTGTGGAACTCTCTGCCAGAGGAAATTGTCATGGTGACTTATGCACATAAAGAAATGCAGTGAAATCAACCCGTACATTTCTACACCTTTCTATGAACATGTTAGATTCTAATTCTGCATTGGATTTTCTGTATCGAGAAAATCTGACATTAGAATTATTTTCTTCCCACCTTCAGAGCAACTTAGCCTTGAAATTGCCTTGCTGTTATTACATATAATTTTTAAAAAATGTATCTCAGATATTGGAAGTTCTTGCAACAAGATAATAATAATAATAATAATAATAATAATAATAATAATAATAATAATATATAACATAATAATAATAATAATAATAATAATATATAATGTGTAAAGCCTTAATATATCTATATGTCAGATATAATGCTTGAGACAGTTTGGGCTAGCTGGCAGGTTTTGTAGGATTTTTATTAATATTTGTAATATTAAATTTGATGTTGTGTTAAGAAAATAGTAAATATTAAAATCACACTTTTTGTAACTACTCTGAAAACTGACCAGAAATGGGGCATAATGACTTGAAGTCACACGATAAAACATACCAATAGGCGTCAGCATAGGTGTCTTTTATTTTAAGAAGTATCCCAGTACATTAAGCAGCAACATTTTGACTCAACACACTCTTTCAAGTCTTTTTTTTTTTCAAGTCTGGGGTAGTGTCGCGCCACATTCGGATTATTAGACACATTTATGAATGTATGACGGCAAGACTAGGTGCATTGCTGCTCGAACAGCCAGACCTATTTTAATGTGCTCTGTCTGAGCCTGAGTAGTCGTAGTGGAACTAGATTTGGTATTAGGACAAAAATATCCCTTATTTCTCAACTTAGACCAATAGAATAATAAAAAAGTAATTTATTACAATTACCAAACTATATAAAATTATATAATAATAATAATAATAATAATAATAATAATAATAATAATAAATAATATAAAATTATGTAATATATCAAAAAATATAAAATTATCTCCTATAAAATGTATTTAAAATTAATATAATCTAAAATGTATTTTAAATTAAATAATATGAATTAATGAAACGAATACAGCACGTACCATAAATCCCATTCTTAATGAACTGTTTTAGCAACCATTATTGAATTCTGGCATTACTAATGTGCCGAAGTACCATGGCGTGCCAAACATATATGCTAGGCGCCTCGAACCTTAGGCGCCATTTATAAGTGCACGTTCATCACTTTCATATATTCAGGCGCATTATACACTGTCAAAAAAGACACAAAAAATGGTCTTGATGTGCCAAATTTCATACATATCGCCCATAATGTTGGACTGCAGAAATTTGTGGTGGGGCTGTTTTCCCAGGCTCCTTTCAGGGTACTCAGCTTGTCTCTGCTATCAGCCATATGAGAATAGATGGGTGGGGATTAAAATCCTGGCTGACAGCTGATTAGTCTAGGAAGTAGGGAAGTAACAGCCAGTATAGAACTGGAGGACCTCTAGATAAGTAACATGCTCCCTGCTATGGAAAGATATGAAAACAGTGGTGTGAAACAAAAATGGGGAAAAGGATAATACAAACAATGCAACTGTAATGAACTGAACAACAGGTCCCTGGTAATGAAGCTCAGGGCTGGCTGTCCACTTCTTATAAAAATTCAGGTATATGTTAATACTTCTTCTGGAAATCTCTTTAAATACCAATAGAAAACAAAATTTTCAGGCCTCTTGTAGAGAACAATTCATGGATTACAAACTGCATAAACGCTGTCCAAAAGCCAGCAGTGTAACTAGAACATATAGGGCCCCATAGCAAAATGAGATGGGTCTCATCACCTAATGAAAGAAAACTAAAACAGCAGCATAAAAGTAATAAATAAATGTATAAATATTAACTCAATATATATTAGAGAACCCACAAAGGTCTGCTAGAAAGCAGAAAGCCACAAACGTGTTTAACCCTACAAAAATACATCAGGTGACATGTATGAATGTCTGGCGTCTTTTCAGCCCCGTTCCCTATATTTTTAACCATGCACACTCCAATATCAGGTGCATTACAAAGCTCCCGCGGCACTTTGTAATGCGCCTGTGATTGGGGCACGTGCTGGAGGCGTGTCGTACTACAACTGTATGAAGCTACACAGTTATAGCTTCAGTACGTTTTTGCACTAGAATACTCCCAATTTATGACCTGCAGTAGAACAGGTTCATAGATTCAGGCGCATTCTACATTATTATTGTGCGCAGTAAAATTGGTGTCTGGGCGCCAAAAAAAAATACATGTTGCCCATAATGTTCCTGAACCTGAGTGAGCCCCCTCAGTCTCTGGGCCCCATAGCAGCTGCTATGCCTGCTATGGTTATAGTAACACCCATGCCAAAAACTAAATACCACCATTAAAACAATCACAAACTACATGGAATATAGACTCATACTAAAAATAGTTCATAGAAATGTTCCTAGGAGCACTTAAAGCAAATACAGCTTGAAAATATCACAACGCCTTAAAAAAAAAACCTCCACAACAATATCAGTACTTTAAAAATTTCCATCTCCGGGAGACGGTTCCTGGTTGAGCTCTTATGGTAGGCTCCACTTATTAATATTTGTATTGGGCGGTTATCTTTGGTTGTATAACCTTGAAGTTGTTAGGACGTCAAAAAAATGGATTTAGGCATTTATTTTAAATAATCTCTGCAAATACAGCTTGAAATTATATTAGTTTGACAGTGACTGCTAGTGCTATTTTGGAGTGTGGCTTTGCTCGAGCAGACTTCCAAGTTCTCAGTGGTTTACAGCTGGAGACATAATTTCATGAAGGAGCACACTTGGACAGCTAAACTTATATTTTTCCAGACATATAGCAGGATTCCACCATACTTCCCAATATAAAAATGTCTGGTGATTTAACCCACAAAACCTACTAATCTTCTCCGACCGGCTATTCTTAGAATTTTAGGGACACCACATGGTCATTTACAGAAACTTGGCAGGTCTCTGGAGACACTTGTACAGCTACAACCAACCACAAAGGGAGATGATGTGGCTGGTGTATAAAGAGCTGTTATGCTCATAGAATGGCCTCAGTGAGGGAATTTGCAGCAAAACATTATAAAAATATATTTACAAATGCATGTGCTGCAGCACATTCAATAATAAATTTGTTTATGCCGTTATAGGTTTCTTTTATTTGACTATGACATAGCAATTTTATAAAACAGCATAGCCACACTAACAAGAACAGTAACAGAAATATTCCACTTGGTCTCTTGTGCTTTGCGGTCTGATGATTTTCTATAATGCTTTCCTTGATCGGTATTTTAACTAGTTTTTTTTTTCCTCTGAATTTATCACATACTGATATGAAACAGGATAGTGTCCAGTTTAACACACAAGTAGGGGATTTTATTGTAGAGATGTATACACACATATTGCTGAAATAAGATTGCTAGGAGGTACAAATAAAGCTGTTGATATCAGATTACTGGAAGGCACAGGAACACAGTTTATTTTACATCAGTTCACTGGGAGGTACAAATAGTAGTGACATTAGTTCACTGGGAAGAACAAGAACTCTGATGTTGGTTACCTCAGATCACTGGGAGCTACAAGAACCTATATATCAGGGACATCAGATCACTGGGAGGTACTAGTGGTGACATTCGTTCACTGGGAAGAACAAGAACTCTGATGTTGGTTACCTCAGATCACTGGGAGCTCACAAAGAATAGCACTATTATGAATCAGCCTGGGACGATCAGGATCACATGGAGCACAGAACAACAGGAACATCTATACATATATTAGTGAAATCAGCTCACTGGGAGCTACAAGAACTTATATATCAGTGAAATCATTATCAGATCACTGGGTGATACAAGAACTTATATACCAGTGAAATCAAATCACTGGGAGGTACAAGAACTCTAATGTTGGTGACATCGGATCACTGGGAGGTACAAAAACTTAGATTAGTGATGTCAGATTACTGGGAGTCACAAGAATTTATTTGTTGTTCAGGGGCGTAACTAGAAAAGCCTGGGTCCCATAGCAAACTTTAGGATGCCCCCATGCCAGTCCCTTCCCTGACCATAAACATTTACCAGGACCTCTTAATAATAGTCATACAGTTACTAGATAATGGAGCAAATATCTCACTATACATAACACCATCATACTGTTACCAAACAAATCCCATTATACAAAGACCACCATTACCCATAATACTACTCCATAAGGACCCAATTATACCGTAGGATACAACCACAAATTACTACCACATGTTGACTGAATAATACCACTATACTATTGCTGAATAAAAATCAGTATGCAAAGACCAATATAACTTCCATACAATGATCATATAGTAGTACATACCAATGTACACAGGCTCTGCAGACTGTGTTTTACCACCACACAGTGCCCATATAGTGGTAATTATCAGTGTACACAGGCTCTTCAGGCTGTAAATTGCTGCCATAAAGTGACCATATAGTGGTAGTTACCAGTGTACACAGACTCTCCAGACTGAATATTACCTCCATAAAGTGACCATATAGTGGTAATTATCAGTGTACACAGGCTTTTTATTCTATCCAACCAACAAGCCTGTTTCTTATTACAAAACCATTTAGAATAGCATCTCCTTCTGTAGAGAATTCACCCTCATCACATGACCCAAATCAGTTTCTGTCTATTGATTGCCTTACAGGGACAATTCTGGGTTTAAACATTCAAGAACATTTTTTTGCTGGTGATCTTAACTTTCCATGGGATTCATAGAAGTCTTCTCCAGCACCTTCTCTCAAAAGAACTGATTTTATTTCTGCCAACTTTCATGAGCGTACACATCTAATGTGCCTGGAAACCCAATGGCAGTGGTCAGTCTTTAGTAGTGACTGTATTATTGATTCATAATACAGGAGAAATACTGATAATATTCATATTCTAAATTGTACTTATCTGTCATGTTCTACTTGTTGAAGGATTACTTCACATAGCCATACCTCTGTAGTCCTATTGATTAATATGTATGTATACCATTTTATAGTAATAACGCCAAACAAATCCACGTTTACCCAATGTATAAATAAACATGTATCTTTTATTGAAAAAAATAAATCACAACATACACATTAAAATATATAGCGGTGCTGGAATACAAAAAGTGCTACTGGCAGTGTAAAATACATTAATAATAAAACATATACCCCAAAATAATAACAACAGTGGAGAATTCATATGTATTTCAAACTAATATATACCAAAAGTAACATAAAAAGTCAAATAATAGTGGGAAATACAGACCAGCAACACACTAAAACACTCAACGCACGTTTCGCAAAGGCTTTGTCGGGGGTTAAAGGGACAGAGGAAAAGGGGGCCAAATAAAGGGGAGAAAGGCCAATGAATGAAGACCAGTAGCACTTTCAGTATCCCAGCACTGCTATACTGTATATTTCAATGTAGATGTTGTGATTGATTTTTCAATAAAAGATACTCTTATTTATACATTGGGTAAATGTGGTTTTGTTTGGCGTTAATTTGATTTGTAACTTTTACCCTTTATTTGTTATGATTTGCTATATTGGCCCTGTTTTTGATTGGCGGGCATTTTATAGTAACAGCAATAAAACAGTTTATGCATATTTAAGGCTATTCTATATCATTTCCTATCAAGATATTGACAGGAAAGTGTATTGTAAATTATATAACTAATCTGTATTTTAAATCATGAAGTTATAAAATATGATTAGACATTTTTTTCTACAGGGGCTAAAATTCTGACGTCTCCATGTTCCCTGTAATGATTCCAGAGACTTATTGGGCTGTAATAAAAAACAGAGATTGTCAGTCCAGGAACAAACAGAATAAATCTATCATTGGAGTTTGTTCAGAAGGTAACAAGCATTTAGTGGAGTCAATATTGGACAGTTCACAATGTTTTATGGATCTGTGCCTTCCTCACATACAAGACACATTGAGGACATTGTAAACATTTATTAGAGACAACAACGTACGGAGTACAAAGTCTTCATTGACTGGTTTTAGACGGGTTGTGCTGTGTTCAGTTCTATTCTATGTAGCTGCCACCATAAAAACAGTGGAAGGCTTTTATGAACCAATTGATCTGTTTTGAAATAATAATACATTCAAAGTAAGGGGACAAGTTATCCTACAGAACACTTCAACCTCTATCTTACTGTATGCCAGCTGGAAATCAGTGATAGTATTGAATTGTTTCAGCTTTTGATATTTTCTTTTAGATAATTAGTTTTAATATTGTCATTGTATGTTATAAGTTAACATTCAGGCAAATTGATTTAACCTGGTCCTGAGGTATATTTTTAGATAAGTTCAATTACATGGATTGATTCACTCAGTTAGAAGGCCTTCTTTAATTTATGTACATCCTCTTTTTTAAAAGCATAAATATGTCTAAACTCTGTGCTGATCAATTTTTTAAGATATATCTATGGTGGCAATGTTCATTGTTTTCTGATACAGATCTACAAATCCTTCACACACACATGGAGTCATACCTTCTACTGTTTTATGTATAAGCAGTACAACCCCTAGCAAAAATGATGGAATTGCCACTCCTGTCGCATGATTACCCTGATTTTTTGTAGCAAATACACAAGTTACATATTGACTTTTAAACATTGTTTTATATCATAACAGTCTGGCTTCATTGAACATACTTGAAATAAATAATTCCTAATCAATTAATAGCGTATGTTTTTTCTGGACTTAGTAGTGGAAAAATATCTATTTACTCATTATTAAAGGGAATCTCTTACCAATTTTTTTTTTATTAACTAAAACAAGATACACATGGGGGCATGTATAAAAACTTTCTAGATCTAAGACTTTCATTATTGCCTACAGCAACCAGTCAGAGCTCCCCTTTCATTTTTTCAGAGCCTTAAATGGGATGTATCGCTTTGTCAGTTAGCCTGTTTCAGTGCTCTCACAGCCTCTCAGTTACAGAAATTCAGGGGTGTTTCTTCCCCTCCCAGCTGGGTGTTTCTTAACTGAAGGGGATGACAACATCCCCCCTCCCTTCACTGTCTGTGCACGTTCATGAGTCAGTGTCAGAGGGAGGTGACAGCACAGCTTGGCTGTTCCACCGCCCCTGCCTGTGTGCATGAGTGTGATACAGAGAGAGAGAGGGAGAGGGGAGAGAGGGGAACACTATGCTAATGTAAATAATTACATTAGAAGCTACTGTGGCCAGGGAGAGAGGAGGCGGGGAGGAATGTGGTGATGTGTTACACAGATTCAGGGGAACTGCACTTGCCTGGAATTTGTGTAATACTGAATGACAGAGCGGGGGAAGGAAGACCCGGCTGGCATCAAGGAGCCTGCGCAGGAATGCATGCTCCTGTGATTACGACCGGGGGCCGGCCAGAATGCAAATTAGAAGACCAGGAGGCGAATAGAAGACGAGGAGGTGGGATCCGGTAAGTTTGTTTACAGAATCACAGAATAAGGGACACAGAGAAAACTAAACAGCTTTGCTAATGACATGCAATTGCAAAGTTGTTCATTTTCACTGTCCCCTTATTCTGAGACCCATTTAATGAAATGATACAACCCCTTTAAATGAAAAGGGAGCTCTTATTGGTTGCTATGGACAACAAAGAAAGTATTAGACCAAGACAGTTTTCATACATGTAGCCCCAGATACATGTGCTGTGAGAACTGAAAACAGTGGCTTATCTGTAATCTTATTAAAGATAATTAGTTTGCTCATTGAGCTCCATTCCTCCATGGTGACAACATTCCCTGCTTTCAGCTCTCTCTCCTAATCAGATAACAGTGTTATGTTCAGCTAACCAAAGAAACCTGTGTGCATTCAGAGCACATAAAATGTCTTTTTTCTTATTACTAAAAATAAGTAAAATTTAATGACCAATGTATTTAGAAAAAGTCTTCATTTAACTGTCCCTTCATGCTGAAAACTAATCTTTGTAGTTAAAAAACCCTTTTAAAGGGAAAAAAAGCATGAAATCATCTCATAATTAGTATTTTTGAAGCAAATAGTGGCACAAGTTTACATATGCAAATTAGTATGAAGTTAAAGAGGGAAGTGCTTACAGACCTTACCAAGCTATGTGAGCTTGGTTAATTGAAAGTAAGTATGTCTCCAATAAAAGTGTTGACAATTGTAATCCTTTCCTTGTACACAGTTAAAGAGAAAGTGAAAACCTGTTGTAAGTATTCCATAAACACTTAAGCTTCCGCTCCTGTCACATGCACCTCAAGAACATCTCAAGAATCCGTCCTTTTCTCATTGTGGAATTAGCTCAAACTCTCATTGCTGCTCTATTCTTTCCCGTCTTGACCAGGCCCGGACTGAGAACTTGCCAGACCAGGCGGATGCCCGGCGGGCCGCGCAGCCGGGACACATGTGGGCGGCACGAACACGTCTATTTCATTGGGCTGGCACTGCTCACTTTATAGCATGGCGCCGCGGAGGGAAGCAGCCGCCGCGATGGGCTGCTAAGGCAGTGCTGCGCGTGCTGGTACTTGTTTGCTATGGTGCTGCTATGTCCAAAGCAGGACATAGCAGCACCAGCACGCATTTGATGTCGGCTGCGGCCACTACAGAGGGCTGCCGGCTGCGCCCGCGACCACAGCTGAGGGCCTCTGCAGTGAGCGGGATGCTCCGCAGTCCCCAGCAAGTTCAGAACACCTACAGAGGCGGGCTGCGGCCACTACAGAGGGTCCGCCAGCCGCCGTGCCGCAACTGAGGGCCGCTGCAGTAAGCCGGGGTGCTTTCTGAAATAGACACGTCTGGCCGCGCCCACAACTGAGGGCCGCAGTGAGACTGGATGCTCCGCAGCGGCCACAGCTCGTCTGTGCTGGCTGTTCAGGCTGCATCATGGGTTAACAGTTCAGGAGGCGGGGCCGGAGGTGCAGAGAGGGAGCATGGAGGCAGCTAGCTCACAGTGATCAGAAGAAACCTTTACTGGCTCCACCTCCCCAGCCCTGCAGCCCCGGCTGAACGCGCTCTGCCAATCCAGGAAGCCGGCTCCTGCACGTGAGTATTATTTTTATTTATTTTTTAAACTAATAACTGGCCCTGTCCCTGCCTGGCTAATAACTGGCCCTGCCTGGCTAATAACTGGCCCTGCCTGGCTAATAACTGGCCCTGTCCCTGCCTGGCTAATAACTGGCCCTGTCCCTGCCTGGCTAATAACTGGCCCTGCCTGGCTAATAACTGGCCCTGTCCCTGCCTGGCTAATAACTGGCCCTGCCTGGCTAATAACTGGCCTTGTCCCTGCCTGGCTAATAACTGGCCCTGCCTGGCTAATAACTGGCCCTGTCCCTGCCTGGCTAATAACTGGTCCTGCCTGGCTAATAACTGGCCCTGCCTGGCTAATAACTGTCCCTGCCTGGCTAGTAACTGGCCCTCTCCCTGCCTGGCTAATAACTGCCCTCGCCTGGCTAATAACTGTCCCTGCCTGGCTAATTACTGTCCCTGCCTGGCTAATAACTGGCCTTGTCCCTGCCTGGCTAATAACTGGCCCTGCCTGGCTAATAACTGTCCCTGTCCCTGCCTGGCTAATAACTGTCCCTGCCTGGCTAATAACTGGCCCTGCCTGGCTAATAACTGTCCCTGCCTGGCTAATAACTGGCCCTGTCCCTGCCTGGCTAATAACTGGCCCTGCCTGGCTAATAACTGTCCCTGCCTGGCTAATAACTGTCCCTGCCTGGCTAATAACTGGCCTTGTCCCTGCCTGGCTAATAACTGGCCCTGCCTGGCTAATAACTGGCCCTGTCCCTGCCTGGCTAATAACTGGCCCTGCCTGGCTAATAACTGGCCCTGCCTGGCTAATAACTGTCCCTGTCCCTGCCTGGCTAATAACTGGCCCTGCCTGGCTAATAACTGTCCCTGTCCCTGCCTGGCTAATAACTGGCCCTGCCTGGCTAATAACTGGCCCTGCCTGGCTAATAACTGGCCCTGTCCCTGCCTGGCTAATAACTGGCCCTGCCTGGCTAATAACTGTCCCTGTCCCTGCCTGGCTAATAACTGGCCCTGCCTGGCTAATAACTGTCCCTGTCCCTGCCTGGCTAATAACTGGCCCTGCCTGGCTAATAACTGTCCCTGTCCCTGCCTGGCTAATAACTGGCCCTGCCTGGCTAATAACTGGCCCTGCCTGGCTAATAACTGGCCCTGTCCCTGCCTGGCTAATAACTGTCCCTGCCTGGCTAATAACTGTCCCTGTCCCTGCCTGGCTAATAACTGGCCCTGCCTGGCTAATAACTGTCCCTGTCCCTGCCTGGCTAATAACTGTCCCTGCCTGGCTAATAACTGGCCCTGTCCCTGCCTGGCTAATAACTGGCCCTGCCTGGCTAATAACTGGCCCTGTCCCTGCCTGGCTAATAACTGGCCCTGCCTGGCTAATAACTGTCCTTGCCAGGCTAATAACTGACCCTGCCTGGCTAATAACTGGCCTTGTCCCTGCCTGGCTAATAACTGGCCCTGCCTGGCTAATAACTGACCCTGCCTGGCTAATAACTGGCCCTGCCTGGCTAATAACTGTCCCTGCCTGGCTAATAACTGTCCCTGTCCCTGCCTGGCTAATAACTGTCCCTGTCCCTGCCTGGCTAATAACTGTCCCTGCCTGGCTAATAACTGTCCCTGTCCCTGCCTGGCTAATAACTGTCCCTGCCTGGCTAATAACTGTCCCTGTCCCTGCCTGGCTAATAACTGGCCTTGTCCCTGCCTGGCTAATTACAGGGGTAGGCCCTGTCTACTTACCTAATAGGGTCTATCATACGCTGTTTGGGGTACAATTACTGTGTGGGGCACCAGAAGGGGCACTATTACTATTTGGGGCTTTATAGATGGGAAGTTTGTACAGAGGTGGGAATTGATAGGAAAGTGCTGGAAATGAGAGGAGTCTAAGATGTATTTGTGGTAAATTCTACAGGGATGAAGACGTCATGGAGGTTTGGGCTAGATGGAGAAGAAAAGGAGAAGAGAAAGACTCCCATCAGAGATGACGTCTCCTGTGAGTCCCTGCTGTCAGGGGTAAGTTTACTTCTGTGTTGAATCAGTGCTGTATTCATGTGATGGTGACCTGACTACTGGTGATGTGATTGGTGGGGTTGTAGGTTATGTTGGTGCTTATGTAGTGTCAGTGTGGGCTTGTCCCGGATTGTAAAGCAAGTGCACACCTGACTCTGTGATGAGGGGTTTCTCTGCACCACTGTTTCTTTCTTCCTTGCTTGTATGTAGGGAGCTCTCACACGGAGCGGTTTTTTTGGTGCATTTTTGATGCGTTTTTTTGTGCAGAAATGTACAGCATTAACTGCTCTGCCTTTCTGCACAAAACCGCACCAAAAACACATAAAAAATGCACCAAAAATGCTCCGTGTGAAAGCAGCTTTATAGTGTAGTTTATTTTAGAAAGTGGCGAGGTGCGAGAACAAGGGACATTTTGTAAGCGGATATTGTATGTGGGCTGCTGGGGGCTTAGTGCCAGGGCTGATTTTTATTCCCAGTCTGGCCCTGGTCTTGACTACTGTAACTCCTTGCTGTAAACTCTCTCCTCTCCAGGCTTGTCTTTCTTTCCAGCCGCTATTCTGATGCCTCTACCCTGTGTCAGTCACTGCACTGGCTGCCTATTCAGTACAGAATACAACACAAACTAATCACTCTCACCCATAAAGCTCTCCACAGCACTGCACCGACCTACATCTCCTCCCTCATCTCTGTCTACCACCCTACCCTGGCTCTCCGTTCTGCTGCTGATCTAAGATTGCACACCTCACTCATCCGAACCTCCCATGCTCGTCTCCAAGATTTTGCACATATTGCACCAGTTCTCTGGAACATGCTACCCCATGTGATCAGGCACACTCACAACCCTCACAGTTTTAAGGGCGCTCTGAAAACCCATCTTCTTAGACAAGCCTACCAAGATCCCTAATTGTTAACCCCCCAAATTCTGTCACACATTCATCACTTCCTAAACTTTGGCACCCACAGGCACTTATCTGTATATAGATGTGTGGTTGGGATGGCAGGTTCATCCACTTTTTTATTTATACTACCCCATATTTATGTAACATGGCTGGACCATGTAAACCAAGCACTTGTCACCCTTTTTTTTCACCCATACACCCTAATAGATTGTAAGCTCTTGCGAGCAGGGCCCTCACACCTCGTGTCTCATTTGTAAGTAGTTTTTTTATAATGTAATGTCTGGTTTGTCTGTGTTTATACCCTCTATATTGTAAAGTGCTGCGGAATATGTTGGCACTATATATATAAAGATTATTATTATTATTAAGCTTCTTATTATGCAAACAAATAATAACCAACAAACTTCCACACTGGATCAGAGATATTCAGGTTCATTTTGCAAAGTGTTGTGAGAATTAATGGGGGGATCGAGTTAGAGGTTTTATAACTCTTTTGTTGCAACAAATAACCTAAGTGTAAAGATGCATGTTGCATAGTTATATAGTATATAAGGTTGAAAAAGACACAATTCCAACCTCTAAGCCTACAGCGTTGATCCAGAGCAGGGGTGTCAAACTGCCGGCCCTCCAGCTGTTAGGAAACTACAACTCCCATCATGCCCACTGTTATAGATGATACAAATGCATGATGGGAGTTGTAGTTTCCCAACAGCTGGAGGGCCGGCAGTTTGACACCTGTGATCCAGAGGTAGGTAAAAACCCCTTTGAAGCAGATACTGATTTATACAAAAGAAAAAAATCCTTTCAGACTCCAAGTAGGACAATCAGAATTCTTGGATCAATGTCTTATCTTCAGAATCTACTAATTATAACCTTTATATTTTTCAAGAACGGCCCCGAAGGTCTTCTTGAACTTGTTTAATTATTCGACCATCACAATCCTTCAGCACAGCCATGATAAAATGGCAAATTACATGACATCATAGCTCTATTCATGGGAAGCTTTTTTTTAATTAAACTTTATTAGCAGTATGGGATGAGAGTTCTTTAGATTTTCCTCCAGGAAATTAATTGATTTCAATCCATACAATTATCTGATGACTAATATGGCTATTAACATTGGGTCAGGTAGCTCAGAATGACATGACAGCAGATAATTTTTATGTTTATTATAACATACGAGCTAGGCATGATCTCCAAACACTACACTGGGATTGTCCTGACGATAACAGTGAACAACCTGTTTGACCCATCCCTGGACATAATGGTATGTAATCTCACTTATATATACTGATGGGGCTTCCTCGTACAGAGGACATATCTATTCTACAATGGGCATATCCTCCTGCTTCCAATCTTCACAAACGACTGGTTTCTTATGAACCATTTAAAACGCCCTAAATTGCTTGTAAATCAAATATTAGATTAAAATATAATAAAATAATATGATTATAATGAAGAAATAATAAACTGTTCATTACTGTTTTCTATGTCTTGCATGTATTATTATAATTAATCTTACAATTATTTATGTCAATGCATGTTCAATGATGCTTCACAATTGATAGCAAACTTTGTAAAATGTTATCTGAAAAAAAATAGCTGTAGATAGAAATGGGGCATAACAGAAACAGAAAAGGATGGAAACACAATGGGGAAGATTTACTTAAACTGACTAATACTCAATACAGAATGCATTGAATATATTACAGTGACTCATGTTGTTTTATAAATGTGGTGCATGTTTAGACACTGTTCCTTAACTTAATACCACCTAGTGGTTGGCCTAGTTAATGCCAATAACTGTGCCTCTTAATCATGCCCTTTTACTACTAAGCCATACCTACAGTGAGACAAGATGCAAAACATGTCTAAAAGTGTCTAGAAGATGTAATAAATGTGGTACAATGCTTGTACATAGGTTTTCTTGGGGGTGAAAATTGCATTAGAACATCTTTCCTATGTTATAAGATATAGATCAATTCTATAATACGCTAAATTAACAGTGCACCCAACTAAACAGTGATTATAGCAGCAGATATAAAGTTTGAGCCCTGTTAGCACAATCCTATGCATGTGCTTGGTGCAAACACACACACATATATATATATATATATATATATATATATATATATATATATATATATATATATATATATATATTTATATGCATATATATAGATGTATATATCTATCTATCTATCTATCTATGTATATAGATAGATATGCCATACATATCTGTGCATGGAGCCATGATAGAGGAATGGATGCTAAAATATACTTATGCACCCTAACTGGCAGAAGTGAAAGGTATTTAATAAAAAAGAAATTGGTTAAAATTTTAAAACGAAATACTGATAATCTAATAATAAACTAAGTACTAGTGAATTAAATATAGAGCTACCTTTCATTTATGCTTTACATTTTTACAGCAGTGCCTTATATTTCCTGTTCTTAAGCAGCCACTAAAACCATCAACCTCCATTCCCCAATTACAGTATTACTTACCCATAGTTATATAAAAATATCCTGGATTAAAGGAAATAATTTAAGTCATTTCAACTAAATTATATGAGATAAAATTGAGTTGATGCCAATGTTATTATTCACTGACTTTGCTTTATTTTTGGCTATGCAGAATGTAATTGTACCATTCCCTGCAATCAGGAAGGAGTCTGCATCTGTCACTCTGTGACACTGTTACAAGCTGAGCTTACAGTTCTTGTAATTAAAGAGCTGGATCACATCTGATTGCAGCCCATTGGTAATGATATCACACGCTGATTATCAAGTCTAACATTCTGTGTTAATAGTATGGTAGCTGGGCACCTGACAAATGCTTGTCTTTTACAAATACCTTGAGGTGAATGTCCACTATTGATACCTTTTTTTATTTTTATTTTTATCTTTTATTTCATATTTTTTAAAATCTTTAAATGTAGCAAAGTGTTTTATAGAGCAATGTCTTACTGCACCTTGTAATCTGATCTAAAATAACAACAAAAGCCATTTAAAAAAGGATTAAAAAAAGCGGGAAATGTTCGGGTCACATCATTTTTTAAACAATAATTGTCAACAGGCCGGGACGAGGGAAAAGGCCAAGGGGGCACCGCCTAGGGCGCCTCCCTCACTATCCTAAGGGGCCCCGTCGGGCCCCCCACCCTCCCCGGGGCTCCAGGCCGCTGCCGTGGGCCTGAAGCCCGGCGGTCTTTGTGACCTCTTCTGCGGACAGAAAAACGAGCGTTTCCCCTGCCCCCGCAACAGTGTCGACCCGCTCCCCGGAGGACGCGGATCCCCGGTAGCTGCGGGTCCACACAGCGGGGCCCCCTTCCCCACCGGGCAGCGTGCAATTACGGATGCCCACGCGACGCTCCCTCCCTGGGGCCAAACACGCGTCACGGCCGTGCGCCCAGGAGCTGCCGGAGGACGCGCGGCTGAAAGGACAAGAGGAGCGCGGCCCGGAAATTGGGTAAGAATTAATGTTTTTTTTTAAGTGCCTGCCGGGCCCCTATATTTGCCTGCCTGCGGCCCCCATATTCTGTGCCTGGGGCCCCCTATTTCTCCCTGTGGGCCCCTATACTGCCGGGGCCCCCCCAAACCCCCCTTGGCCCCCTATATCCCCCTGCGGCCCCTATAATGCCTGCCTGCGGCCCCCGTAATGCCTCCTTTGGGCCCCCTTATCCTGCCTGGGGCCCCCCATAATGCCGCCTGCGGCCCCCCGTAATGCCTGCCGGGGCCCCCTATATTTCCCTTTGGGCCCCCTATATTCTGCCTGGGGCCCCCATAACGCCTCCCCTTGGCCCACTAACCCGCTGCGGCCCCTATAATGCCTGCCTGGGCCCCCATAATCCCCTCCCTGGGGCCCCCTATAACCCTGCCTGGGGCCCCCTATATCCTCCCTGCGGCTCCCCCATATCCTGCCTGGGGCCCCCCCCCAAAATCCCCTGCCCTGCGGCCCCCGTAATCCTGTGGCCCCTATACCCTGCCTGGGGGCCCCCTATAATCCTGCCGGGCCCCCTATAACCCTGTTTGGGGCCCCCCTATATCCCTCCCGGGTCCCCAAAAGCCGCCTGGTCCCCCCATACGCCTGCCTGTGGCCCCCATACGCCTGCCTGTGGCCCCAAAAACCCTGGCCTTGGCCCCTAAACGCCTGTGTGGCCCCCAACCTCCCCTGGTGCCCCCTTTTCGCCTCCCTGACCCCACAAAACCCTCCCTGTGGCCCCCATACCCTCCCTAGGCCCAAAACGCCTGCCTGGGCCCCCTATACGCCTGCCTGGTCCCCCCATCGCCTGTACCCCCCATACCCCTGCCTTGGCCCCAAAACCCGCCTGAGGTCCAACGCCTCCCTGTGGCCCTTACGCCTCCTAGCCCCATACGCCTGCCTGTAGCCCCCTACCCTGCCTAAACCCTAGCTATATATTTCCCGGGCCCCCTAGCATATCCCTCCTAGTGCCCCTAATTTATATACCTACCTGTCAAAGGGGGACAATATCTTTTCCCTGCCTGCTAAGAGGGCTATCTAATACCTGCTGACTAAGGATTTTAAATCCCCTAAATTAAAGGAGTTACTAAAAATGTGAGGATTCTAAAAAATTTTGTGTCCAAACCCTCAGGGGGGTTTAGCCGGGAGCAATCAGCATGAAGGTGTAAACCCGGAGGAGAAGAAAAGGGAAGGAACGACCTGTTTTCAAAATGATGTCTGGTAGTCACAAATGTAACAGCATGAATCACTATTTTTCTCAGAGCCAACATACAATTAAATCTCCCCACATATGGACTGTATGGCGGGGTTATGTCTTCGAGCCTGTGTACAGCTGATAGCAATGGGGGGGTTGCGTTTGGTAGGCTGACAGGTTTATTTGGGGGCCTTAAGTAGAAATTTTTGGGGTCTCGGTTTTTGTAGGGGGTTTTTAGTAACAATCCTTCGCTGGTAGATTTGCTCCTTTACGGTGGTTTTATTTAGTGACTGTTATTTAGGGGTATTGCACTGTCATTGGGGGGAGCGATTTTTAAAATGCAAAATTTTTCGGGCTGATTTTTTATTGTGCAGTGACTGCGGGGGAGATGGCGGGAGCTATGTGGAATGTGAGAAAATTGTGACAGGGCCCCGGGCAGGGGGGAGAGGAATTAGTGTGTGTGTGTGGGGGGTATTTTTTTTTAAGCGGAGGGGGGGGGGGCCCTCGGGTGTACTCGCCTAGGCACCAAAAATGGGCCTTGTCCCCTCCCCATTGTCAAGCTTCTAGAGGAGGGTAGCCTTAAATGGATTTGGGGGAGCATTTAAAGTAATTTTTTCTGGTTTTTTTAAAGCATTTTATACTGTGCCACATAAAAAAGGTTTGGGAAAAATAAGAATGCTGAACTGAGAGAAAAATTTGCAAGTGGGGAAATAACTTTTTCCCGTGATGAAAAAAAAGGGGGGTAATTTTGGTACAATAAAATGGTCCCCGTTAGGTCGGACCACAGGGTCAGTTAGGCCATAAACCTTAATATATTAATTTAAAGAATTTACAAGGGTTACAATTTTTATAATCTTTGCAAATTATGTAAGCCCGTATTTGCAATCAACATAACAGAGGCTAATGTTTTTTTACAAAGGGATCTGGATATTGGAGACCTCGGGGAAGAAAAAGGGAGATGAGGTTTAACCAATAAAAGCAAGATTATCACATGGGGAAAGAAAAAACCAATTCAGATTTCAGTTTTAAAAAGAAAAAACGGAAAAAGTGACTGGAGAAGGACTTGGAATTGTAGTACATAAATTTAAATTTTAGCAGCCCGGTCAAGCAGCCCGCAAAAGGGAAATAGTACATGTAAATATTAAACCCCTTAAAAACCCCCCGGCCCGAAAAATAGTTAATGACCAGAACAGTTTTTCCTCCACCCCGATGCTGCAGGAAATCTCTGGGATCGGGGCTGTGTATTACAGCCCCGACGCCAGCGCAGCTGCGGCGCTATGAGCCGCAAACCTCAAAGTCTACAGCGACGCCAACGACCTGCACCAGCCGACGTCAAAAGACGGTGCGCGGTCATTAAGGAGTTAAAAAGGGCATAGATGAATATGATGAGAACATCATTCGCCCATTATACAAGTTACTGGTTATACCACACATGGAATATTGTGTACAGTTTTAGGCACCAGTTCACAGGAAAGAAATTGGAGAGCTTGAACAGGTACAAAGACAGGCAACAAAAATAATAAAAGGACTGGGTGGGCTGCAATACCCAGTAAGATTAGCAAGATTGGTGTTATTTAGAGAAAAGACGGGGAGACATAATAAATATGTTTAAATATATCAAAGGTTAATATAGAGATCTCTCCCAAGATTAATTTATACCCAGGGCTGTATCTAGAACAACGGGGCATCCTCTACGTCTGAGGAAGGAAAGTTTCTACATAAACATGGAAAGGGATTCTTTACTGTAAGAACAGTGAGATTGTGGAATTGTTACCTAAAATGAGGATTATTGGCTTCTACCTCATGTAGGTTTTTGCCTTCCTCTAGATCAACACTAAAGCACAAAAGACTGTACTGGATGGAGGTTTTTTTTTTTGTTTTTTTTTCAGTGTTACCATCTATGACATGTAAAATGAATTGAAGCCAAGCCAATGAAGTTCATCTACAGATCGCGGTTTCGTGATGTGTTCCCCTTTTCAGTTCAGAATAGATCGTACTCACTGGTTAGGTGGGAGGCGGAAAATGAGCACCATGATGGTGTGTGAGTATTTATTTGCCTTTTGCACCTCACAGGGAATTTTACATACACATTGACATGGTTCTCATTCTACCCAATTATCTCTTCTAAGCCACACTCGCCTCTCACCCAGGCAGTAAGTTATATTTTGCACTGAATAGGGGCAAACACTGTGAAATAGCTGTCTATGTATGAACTTCACTAGCTTGGCTTCAATTCTTTTTACATTGCAGGACTTTTGTGAGTCACGTGTGAATTGAGGATTACTATATCCAGTAGATGGCGTTGGCAAGCTCATCAGTTCTTTCCCATAAGAATACCCTGTGAGGTGGAAAATAAAATTCTCACACACCGACATGATGCTCATTCTCCCCAATGAGAAACATTACCCTCACTGATACTTTCTATGATATAGCAACAAAAAGTGTAAAGAAAATAATAAAATGTTAAATAATGCTGTAATATTAATGATAATAATGTAAAATAAAATAATGCTTTTCCAAATTGCATGCTAAAAAACTAAAAAGTGTGGTGTGCATATGTATTCAGCCCCTCTGGATCAATACTTTATAGGACTATCTTTAGCTACAATGACAGGTGCAGGCTGTTGGGGAATGTCTTTATCAGCTTTGTACATCTAGAGGCTTGAATTTTTGCCCATTCTTCTTTGCAGAATAGCTAAAGTTCCATCAGATTGAATGGTGAGTGTGACCATTTCAAAATAGTAATTTTTGATTGCCAAAGCCTTAATCTTTATGTTACTCCAAAAAAAGTTTATAGTTATAGGAAACCTTGCATTCCAATTTTCTTAGTACAAAAATTGCAACTTCTTCTCGTTTTGCATCCCGGCTTATCACTTTTATAAAATTATGAGAAACCTAGGTGGGGCTTAGCGGAAGAGACATGACTTCTAATAGCCCAACAGATTTATTAGAATTTATGTCAGGTTTTAGTTTAAAGCGTGCAGACAGCCACAGATGATGCAATTTCATTAAGAGATATGGCATTTTACGGAAATAACCCCATAATACCCAAAGAAGGAAGACTTATTATTCCTTTTTCCAAGTTACTGTGAATAAATGGAAAAGTATTTTTTAGGTTGTTTTATTGGATTTTATATTATCTTTTTTTATCTTCTTTTTATTATCTAGATTTGAACATATTTAAAATGTACACAGTAATTTGACACATTCTAAACCTTTGACAACAGTTCTAATACTACTATAAATGAATAACCTGCAATGAGTGATATATTAGCCTGAAATATAAATTATTTAACATGATTAATGTAGTACTACTGTATAAGGCATTTTAAATTGTAATCCCTTGTGGGCAGAGTCCTCTCTCCATCTGTATCAGTTTGTTGTTATTTAGTGTTAAATAATAGCCCTGTTAATATAATAATAATAATAATAATAATAATAATAATAATAATAATAATAATATACTGCAATATTTGAATAACTTTGATATCTTTTTATACCTATATTTATCCAGAAACATAAGATTCTTTTTGTCATTTTAAGCCCTAATCTTCAGAGGAAGCTGGTGAATTCAGGTTCTGGGAGACATATCTTTATGTTAATTATTCGGCTGATTGGTGTAATCTCAATTATATTTAAGATTACTTGGTGGCCTGTGGGTGCTGGATTCTTGATATATATACTGTAATACATTGTCATCTATAGAAAGCAAATCAATGGAGCACATTTACAAATTTCTGATGCTAAGCTATAATTGAAAGGCAAGAACTTAAAAGTACATCTAATGATTTTTCTTTTTTAAACAAAAGATATTGCTTTCACATAGCATTCTATGTTAGATGAAGGTCTATTCTGTGAGTATTTACAGCAAACAGTGCCCTCTGCTGGAATAAAATAATTGTATAACGTATATTTTATTTTGAAGAAATACTCAACAATCCAAAAAGAAAGGCACAAAGTGATTTACTTGTAGACATGTTGCCTAAACCCTGCTCTCAGTTTAGTAAGAGCTTTGTAAAATAAAATTTTGTTTCTTAACCCCTTAAGCCGAACGCCTGAAAAGTAGTTAATGACCAGAACATTTTTTTAGTTTTTGCCTCCTTGCGTTTCAACAGTTGTAACTTTTTTATTTTTTCAGTGACGCAGTTGGATGAGTCCTCGTTTTATTCGAGACAAGTTGTACTTTATGGGGGAAAAGTTTCAGTTCACTTATAAATAATTGCAGTATTTTTTTTTTATTTTTTGTAAAAAAAATGTTTTTTTTTTATATTTTTTTTACACCATTCACATTTCACACATAATAACTTGTTTGATTAATTCTACAGGTTATTATGGTCGTGTGGATACGAAATATGTGTAGGTTTTTTGTGCGTGTAATTTATGCACAATTATTTTTTATTAAATATTTATTTTTATTTTATTTTATTATTTTTTTACACTTTTTTTTACACTTTTTATGTTTTTTTTTTTACTTTTTTTTTTTTACTCCCATGAAGGGAGAACTGTTTTACATTTTTTAAAAAAATATTTTTCCACTTAGTAATGTATTAGCATATTCACATATGCTAATACATTCTAATCTGTGTCTGTCTGACACAGGCAGGGATCTGGACAGCACAAAGTGCGTCCTAGTCACTGGCTTGTTACACAGAAAGTTATGGGGCCACTCCAGGTCCCCAGAGCTTACTGTGCAGCCGTTCCCGAGGTCTGTCGGGTCACCGGGTGTTTCGATCACCCGACAGAGCAGGGGAACCCTTTGATTGCGCTGCGGTAACGCTCCGCTGCAATCAAAGGGTTAAAGCATCGGATTGCGGAAGTTTCCTCTGCTGCCCGATACTCGCAGGACATGTAGTACAGCTCCGATCTTAGCGCAATTGCGGCGCTGGGCGCCGCAAACTCTGGTGTCTGCAGCGACGTCTAAAAACGTCGCTGCAGACGAACGACCCGCACCAGCCAACGTCTAAAGTCGGCGGGCGGTCGTTAAGGAGTTAGATATCAGAATAATTCCTAGGCAGCTCTCATTACACAATGTTTACTTAAATACCTTTTAAATCAAACCAGAGTTGGAATTCTAGCTGAATACGTATGACAGAAGATAAACCCTTTTTATTTACTCATTGCTCATATTTTGAAAATATACTAATCAATACCTTAAACCCCCATTGTATTTATCCTTATTGTTCATCAATCCTTCTTTTATTGAAAGCTCATTTTTCTACTCACCTGTATGTTCAGTTGAATCTTAATTGATATAAACATAGATACATGCCTGTAAAGTTATTGATATAGACTATACAATTTATATATCTATCCTCCAAATCCTTCTATGCCTGTGCATGGGGATTTTTCTGTGTGGGGGCAATAAGTCTCTGAGATAAATTGTCTCCTTGATGTGGCTCACAAGATGGAAACTTGGGAGATTTGGTGGTTTGGGGAGTATTATCCTTGGTGTTACACACTCTTAAAGAGAAACTATTGTGTAAATCAAAATTTGAAGTTACATGCACAAAATTGTTGGTACCCTTTCATTAAAGAAAGAAAAACTCACAGTGGTCACTGAAGTAACTCAAAATTGTCAAAAGTAATAGTACTTTAAAATTTACTGAAAATCAGATATTGCGTTTAAATTGTGGTTCAACATAAAAATAAAAGAAATAAATAACTAATTAACAGGCCTGGACAAAAATTATGGTACCCTAAGAAAAGTTTGCAAATAATTTTATCATAGGGACATGTTAAACTAAGGTGTGTCTTCAAACTTGTAATCGGTCTGTCTGTCTATTTAAAGGGTGAAAGTAATCATTGTCCCGTTTGGTATCATGGTGTGTACCACACTGAACGTGGACCAAAGTTACTACAGCTGTGTATATGATTCTGAAGTTTAAAGGGGTGTTCTTGCTATGCAGTTTCACAGATCCACAACCAGCTTTAAAATCACACATCCTGTTCAGGCTGTGGATAGGTCTACAGCAGTGATTGACAGATCAGCTCTGCTGTTCCTAGCTTCTCCTATTACACTGACATAACTGCAGGAGATTTATAAAGTGTATTATACAAGGCGATATAGATCTAAAGAGTGAAAGTTTCTCATTTAGTTAAGTCAACAAAGTCTGTTGCTAGATACAAGACTCTGTACATAGTGACTCTCCATGGACAAACTGACAGACTGATGGCAGCTTGGAGCAATGAGAGATAAGAGCGAGCAGGGAGAAGTTGGGAGAGATGGTCTAAAGACTAAAGAAACTTGTGTGTTCTAGGAGGAGATATAGTTTTCTTTATCTCCTGACCAAAGCAAAATCTTCAAAGCAATGTATTTGGTCATATTATTTGTTTACCTTTCCCTACATGTTAAAAGCTAATCATTGAAGGGATAGAACCCCTTTAAGTTTATAAGAGTGGAACCAACCTCTCTGCACGTGGCTGCAAGAGGAAAATTGATGACAAATTGAAGAGATGGATAACATGAATGCTAACCAAAGAGCCAATAATAACATCTAAAGAGATGAGAGATGAACGTCAAGGTAGAGATACATTAGTTTCAAATTGCACCTTCCATTACTGTCTTTGCCAAAGTGGGCCTAATGTAAGTTGACCAAGGAAGAAACCACTGATGAAAGCAATTATAAAAAAGCAAGACTGAAATTTGCCAAAATGCACATTGACATCTCACAAAACTTCAGGGAGAATGTTGTTTTGACAGATGAGACAAAACTGAAAATTTTTGGCAAGTCACATCAGCTGTTTTCTCCAACACAAAAATTAAGCATACACAAAAAACATTGCCCCTATTGTGAAACTCAGAAGGATCAGTTATGTTTTGTTGCATCCAACACAGGTGGTCTTGAATCTGTGCAAGGTGCAATAAAATGTCAAGACTATCAAGGCATTTTGGAGTGAAATGTGCTGCCCAGTGTCAGAAAGCTTGGTCTTAAATGCAGGTTGTTGATTTTTCAACAGGATTATGACCAAAACATGGCAAAAAAACATTTAAAAATGACAAAGTGGAAAGCATTGGGCTATTCTAAAGTGGCTTCTATTGAACATCTGTGGAAGGAGCTGAAACATGCACTCTGGAGAAGAGACCTTTAAAACCTAGAGACAGCTGGAGCAGTCAAAATATCTGTGGACAGGTGCAGAAATCTAATTGAGAGTTACAGATATCATTTGTTTGCAGTGAGTACCTCATAAGGTTGTGCAACAAAATATTAAGTTAAGAGTACCATCATTTTTGTAAAGGCCAGTTTCATTACATTATTTTTTCGGTGGAATCACAATGGCAAAGAACTGTCTGAGGATCTGAAAAATAAAAAGAATTGTTGCTTTACATAAAGATGGCCTAGGCTATAAGAAAATTGGCAACACTCAGAAACTGAGCTGCAGCATGATAGCCAAGACCACATAGTGGTTTACCAAGACAGGTTCCACTCAGATCTGGCCTCGCCATGGTTGACCAAAGAAGTTGAGAGCATGTGCTCAGCATCATATCCAGAGATTGTCCTTTGAAAATAGATATGAGTGCTGCCAACATTGCTGCATCAAATTGGTCTGCATGGCTATCATCCCAGAAGGAAGCCTCTTCTAAAGATGATGCACAAGTAAAACCACAAACAGTTTGCTAAAGACGAGCAGACTAAGGACATGGATTACTGGAACCATATCCTGTGGTCTGATGAGACCAAAATTAACTTACTTGGTTCAGATGGTGTCAAGCATGTGTGGCAGCAACCAGTTGAGGGGTACAAAGACAAGTGTGTCTTGCCTACCATCAAGCATGGTGGTGGGAGTCTCAAGGTTTGGGGCTGTATGAGTGCTGCCGGCTGTGGGGAGCTACAGTGCATTGAGGGAACCATGAATGCCAACATGTTCTCTGACATACTGAAGCAGAACATGATTCCCTCCCTTCAGAAACTGGGCTGATAACAAGCCCAAACAAACCTCCAAGATTACCCTAATTTTCTTTAGCAAGGTGGTGTTCAAGGTACTAGACCAACCAAGCATGTCTCCAGACCTAAACCCTACTAAACATCTGTGGGTCATCTTCAAGCAGAAGTTGGAGAAGCGCTAGGTCTCTAACATCCGTGACGTCGTCATGAAGGAGTGGAAAAGGATTCCAATGGCAACCTGTTAAGCTCTACTGAACTCCGTGCCCAAGAGCGTTAAGGCAGTGCTGGAAAATAATGGTAACCACACAAAATGTTGACACTTTAGACACTATTTGTCCATTTTCACTTAGGGGTGTATTCACTTTTGTTGTCAGTGGTTTAGGCATTGATGGCTGTGTATTCAGTTATTTTGAGGGCACATTAAATTTACACTTTACATTGTATCCAAGTGTCATATCTTCAGTGTTGTCTCATACATACAATATTTACAAAAATGTGAGGGGAGTACTCACTTTTGTGATATACTATATATGGGCCAATAGAGGGGGACTTGATACCTAATTGTTTAGACTGTAGAAGACACCAGCTCAGGGGTATAACTAGGGGGCTTTCCAGTCACCTGGAAATCCCTTCTTCTGCAGACAAAGCTGCTGGCAGTGAATCCCCTGTATGGTATTTTCAACTGTGTTTTCAACTGTGTCTACATCCAGAAGCAAAGTGTTGAGGAGCAGTGAAAAGAAGAGTGGAGAGCAAAGGACTGCAGACATTATTCTGTCTTTTGCTGTGATTTTGCTCAAATCAAGAGCTCACCATTTCTGCCTGTACTGTAGGTGTACTTAGCCCTTACAGGAGCTTTTGTATGCCACTCTGATGTCACCAAAGGTCATCCAATTACTCTACATCACAAATAACAAAAGGAGGATTTCTGCATATAGTAACAAAGGAAATGATTGAGGTATGTGAGGACAGGGAGGGAGATCCAGTGGGGGACACGAGCAGTGTTTATGAAAAATATGAGAACGACAAACAATTCCCCAAAAAAAAATACTACATCTTTTTCAATATATTAAAACTTACAATAAAACACATAATCCCTTTTTTTTTCATTACAACTACAAAATATATAAAAACTCTTTGATTATAGAAGGGGAAATATACTTAGCTACAAATATAGGTCGCTCCACAAATCTTTCGGAGGTGCAATCCCGGAAAGGAAAAAATATACTAGCTATGACCTATATGGCCCCTGGCAGGGCCGTACTGGGAATAAAAATCAGCCCTGGCACTAAGCCCCCAGCAGCCTACATAAAATATTGCTTAAAAAAATGCCCCTTTGTTCTCCCTAAAAAAGGTGCTTTCACACGGAGCGTTTTTTAATGCATTTTTTATGTTTTTTTTTGTGTGTTTGTTATGTGTTTTTGGTGCGGTTTTTGCAAAAAGGCAGAGCAGTTAAGCTTTACTTTTTTCTGCAAAAAACGCACAAAAAATGCACAAAACCGTCCGAAATGAAAACCCCTAAACACAAGCAAGGGAAAAAAACAGTGGTGCAGAGAAACCCCCCATCACAGAGTCAGGTGTGATTTGCTTTAAATCGGGACAAACCCCACACTGAACTACATAAGCACCAAATAACTAAACCCCCCCCAAACACTCCCATAGTCAGGTCACCATCACATGAATACAGCAGATTCAAAACCAGAAGTAAAATGACCCCGACAGAGGGGAATAACCCGGAGACGTCAATCTTGATTGGGTTTTTCTTTTTCTTTTCTTTGGCCCAAACCCCCCATGATGTTTTCCCTGTTGTTCCTTTCAAATTTCTTTTCGGGAAATTGGGCGCAGCAGTGTCTTTTTTGTGGGTCACTTTTGTCCCTGTAGAATTTTTCCACAAAAATCTTAGACCCTCTCTTTTCCACACTTTCCATCATTCCCAAAAAAAGCATTGTTAGACCCTAAAATGGAAAATTAAAAAATGTCAAAAAGTGGCATGTAAATAGGGACCCATTAAGTAGGTAAACAGGGCCCTTCCTCCATTAAATTTGGTGTAGACAGGGCCCACCCATAACTAGGGCCAGGAAAAAAGGGTGCCCCCAGTAACTAGCCGGTAGCTAGGCTGCCCCCCCTAACTAGCCAGGTAGCTGGGTGCCCCAAATAACAGCCAGGAGTGGGGCTGCCCCCAGTAATCGAGGGAGCTAGGGTGCCCCCATAATCAGTCGGTAGGGCAGTAATTAGCCCGGTAGGGCTAGAATTAGCCCGGAGGCCAGGGGCGTAATTAGCCAGTAGGGCCCTATGTGGCAGGCAAAGGGCCAGTATGTAAGCAGGAGGCCGTATGTAGCCAGGCAGGGCTATTTATAGACAGGGCCACTTAAAAAAAAGGGGGTAAAAAAGGGAGACAGGGCAGGTTAAGGGGAGAGGGGAGGTAATAGGCAGACGGGGCTGGTATTAGCTAGACGGGGTTTGGCATATAGCTAGAAGGCTTTTAAAAGTAGACAGGGCACTATATAGCTAGACAGGCTTTGGGGATATAGGAACAGGGCAGTTTAGTAGGCAGGGTAGTAATAGGGAGACAGGGGCTGGTAAAAGGTAGACAGGGGGGGTTATAGTAGACAGGGGGCTGGTAATAGGTAGAAGGGCTGGGATAAGGTAAAGGGTGGTATATAGCTAGACAGGGGGGGTATAAGCAAACAGGTTGGTATATAGGTAGCGGTCCTGGTATTTTGGGAGACAGGGGCTGGGGATAAAGGGAGAAAGGCCTGGTATAAAAGGAGACAGGGCCTGGTATTAGGTAGACGGGTTTGGTATATAGGGAGACAGGGCTGGTAAAAGGCAGACGGGGGTGGTTTTAGGCAGACAGGTCCTGATTTAGGTAACAGGGGCGTTATATAGGCAAAGGGGTGGTATATAGGGAGACAGGTCCTGGTATATAGGTAGACGGGGTGGGGATATACTAAACAGGGGCTGTAATTTTGGCAGACAGGGGCTGGATATAGGTAGACAGGTCCTGGATTAGGTAAATCCTGGTATATGGGAAAGGGGGTTTGGTATTGGCAGAAGGGGCCTGGTAAAAAGGTAGACAGGGGCGGGAATAGGGAGACAGGTCTGGGATATAGGGAGGGGTATAAGGTAAAAGGCCTGGTATATAGGCAGGGGGCAGGAAGCTGGTATTATTAGGGAACAGGTTGGTATTTAGGTAGACAGGGGCTGGTATATAGGCAGAAGTCCCGGGTATTAGGAAAAACGGGGGTGGTAAAAAAAAAATATATGTAGAAAAAAGGGGGGGGGCCGCCCCGACCCGGGGGGGCGCCAATGAAAAAAGTCATCACATTGCGCGCCTGCCCCGGCGCGGGAGCTGAACAGATGGGATCAGTAATCCCAAAATGTTTCAGCTTGGCTGTGCTTGCACCCGCGGTGAGGCGGTGGGGCCCTGATGGTGCATGGCTGGGTCGGTGACCCGCCAGCACCGTTTTTGGCGAGGGGGGGCCTGTCGGCCCATGCCACAGGGGGCCCGGGCGTGATGCGACCATTGCGGCCCCTGTCGCGCGCCACGACCGGGGCCGGGGAATCGGGGCCCCCCCGGGGGGAAAACGGGGCCCTTGGGGGGCGATCGAGCCGGGCCCTGCGGCCCGGGGGGGCCCAGCGGCCCCCGGGGAAAGCCCGGTTTTCCAAAGGGGGGGCCCGGCCCTGGTAAATGAAAAATCTTCCACTAAATCGCCCCCATTGGCCCTTTTACAGTTCCTTATGGGGTCATCGCCCTGACGGGGGGCCCCCACAAAAAAATTTTCCGACCCTAGGGCCCCGATATATACTAAATAGGGCCAATAGGTATAATCTATCTGATAGATAAGACCACAACAGAGTTAACAATATTCTCCCGACGCGTTTCCCCAATAAAGGTTGATCATTTGAGTCTAACTCTCTGATAGATGCAAGTGCATGACGCCACGATAGAAGAGCGTCCCCATATCCAATGAGGACCTCCTGATATCCACCTAATGTGATCAGCCATACAGATACACCACCCACCTCATTAGCGTATCTCTAGATGTCTCCAATATCCATCTCACATGCTCACATGTTAACTCGGCGTCCGGAAGTCACACCTGCGCATGCCCGAACACTTACAAAGGGACGGAGCAACTCTGGAGTCCCGTAACCTCAACTGCGCATGTCCCGCCTGATGGTAATTCATTAAGAACACCCCGGCGTCTGTTCCACCCGACTGCGCCTGCGCCCCTCGTTTCACCTCGTCACAGCATTAACCTCGGAGTCCGAGCCGATCAACTCCGCATACTTCGTCGACATCATAATAACGCTACACCTCCATCAGCTCTGTATCAAAGTAAGGTGTAGCTTAAAACAAGCGTACCAATCGCTGGTCACTAAAGGATCCCAGGCCTATAAAAAATTACCAAGATACATCCCACATATTTTATGATACTATTTAAGATACATAGATATTTCAAATACATAATTAGTGAGCAGATTTATATTATCGTTATTCAATAAAATGGGGGGTGTACACATATGTCGATCAATAGAGAGCAAGGGAGTTTCCCTACTTTTTAGATATAATACATGATATATAAACTAGGAGTATATGTCTAAATCAGACAGGATACCTCCAAAACCACTATGAACAAGCAGACTCTCACAAATATAAAAAATAAAAAATCCAGCAAAGGCAGTGCATAGTCAAA
Organism: Phyllomedusa bahiana; assembly: GCA_025379985.1. Lineage (NCBI taxonomy): Eukaryota > Metazoa > Chordata > Amphibia > Anura > Hylidae > Phyllomedusa > Phyllomedusa bahiana. Next base: position 108,661 of record JAODAL010006657.1, read on the forward strand.
GGAAGCATCCAAACTGTAGGGATTCATTTAATCCACCAGGACTCACTGATTTCAAATGGTATATCCACTGGGTCTCTTTTCTAAGGATCATGGTATCCAGATCACCTTTTCTAGGTGATGGATGAACAATCTCTATAACAAGGAATTTAAGGCATCCGAGATCGCCTCCGTGCATCTCCCACACATGCCGGGCAATCGCCATATCCCTTCTGTGTCGAACGTTACCTAGATGCTCTCCCACCCTTCGATGTAACTGGCGGGTGGTTTTACCTACATAATATAATTGGGATCTACAGATGCATAAGTAAACCAAACCATCAGATTTACAATTAGAAAAATCTTTCAAAACATATTCCACTTCGATCTTTAAACGACTTAGTCTGTTCTATAAAGGGACAGGCCACACAATTATCACCACATTTGAACATCCCTTTAGGTCTCCTCTCTAATCACGACCCCTCTCACCTGGGCCGCATATAGTGGCTCTTCACTAGCCTATCTTTCAGTGATCTTCCCCGCCGATATGTTATGAGTGGCCTATTTGGTAATACATCTGCAAGATCATCATCTGATTGCAAAATATTCCAATATTTTTCCAAAATTCCTTTCATCTCATCAGCTTTGTCATCAAATGTACTAATAATCCTAACCAGACCCTTATCCTTATTCCTATCATTCTTTGGTATAAGCAACTTAACACGTTCCTGTTTCCTTGCATACTCAAAGGCCCTTTGTCTGACCTTTAACAGGTAACCACGGGAAGAGAAATGCTGATCCAATTCATGCATTTGTTTGAAAAAACTATTCTCATGAGAACAATTACGTCTTACCCTCAGGAACTGTCCCTGGGTTATACCTCTTTTCAGAGCTATTGGATGGTGACTCCTCCAATGTAGCAGACTATTCGTTGCGGTTGGCTTTCTAAAGATGGTAGTACTTAAAGCCCCGTTATATGTCCTCCGTATCTCAACGTCCAAGAATGACAATCTGGTTGAATCCACTTCAAAGGTAAATCTCAAATCCATTTCATTATCATTCAGGACAGAAACAAATTGTCCAAAGGTGTCCTTGGGGCCGTTCCATAGGACAAAAATATCATCTATGAAACGACCCCAGAACGAAATCCTAGAGGTCCATTCTTTATTCTGTTCACAAAAGACTACTCTTTCCTCCCACCAGCCCAGGTAGAGATTAGCGTATGTGGGAGCACAGGGGCTCCCCATTGCAGTCCCCCTGAGCTGGTGGAAGATTTTGGAGTCAAAAAGAAAATAGTTATGATGAAGGATAAAATCCAACAAGCGTATCACAAAAGGGCCTCTTTCTTTATGTTGAACACCCCACATGCTACAGAAATATTCAATAGCAGATAGACCATACAATTGGGGAATGCAACTATAAAGGCTTTCAACGTCAATAGATGCCAAAATGGTATTACCATCTATGTTTATACCTTCTTACTTCATCAGTAAATCCAAAGTATCCCGGATGTAAGAGGGTAAAGCTGTAACAAACTTTCTAAATACTTCATCGACATAAATACTTGCATTATGCGTTAATGAATTTATTCCTGAGACTATAGGTCACCCCTTTAATGGATTAGTGCCTTTGTGGATTTTAGGGAGCGCATAAAAAGTCGGTATTGTAGGGTGCTCATTGACCATAAATTTACTCTACTTTTCCGATATAACACCTTTATCCAAGGCATCAATTATAATACCATCAAGCTTAGCTTTAAAGGAAACTGTAGGATCTTTACATACAACTGCATAGCATTCTTTATCATTCAAGAGATTATAACACATTCTAGTGTATTGATCATGTGTTAAGATCACAATGTTCCCACCTTTATCAGATGGTTTCACAATAATAGATTGATCTTTTTCCAATCTCAATAGTGATCTGTAGATGCCAATTATATTATGTAGGTAAAACCACCCGCCAGTTACGTCAAAGGGTGGGAGAGCATCTAGGTAACGTTCGACACAGAAGGGATACGGCGATTGCCCGGCATGTGTGGGAGATGCACGGAGGCGATCCCGGATGCATTAAATTCCTTGTTATAGAGATTGTTCATCCATCACCTAGGAAAGGTGATCTGGATACCATGATCCTTAGAAAAGAGACCCAGTGGATCTACCATTGGAAATAAGTGAGTCCTGGGGGATTAAATTAATCCCTACAATTTGGATGTTTCCTTTGATTATGCACTGCCTTTTGCTGGATTTTTTATTTTTATATTTGTGAGAGTCTGCTTGTTCACAGTGGTTTTGGAGGTATCCTGTCTGATTTAGACATATACTCCTAGTTTATATATCATGTATTATATCTAAAAAGTAGTGAAACTCCCTTGCTCTCTATTGATCGTCATATGTGTACACCCCCCGTTTTATTGAATAACGATAATATAAATCCGCTCACTAATTATGTATTTGAAATATCTATGTATCTTATATAGTATAAAATATGTGGGATGTATCTTGGTAATTTTTTATAGGCCTGGGATCCTTTAGTGACTAGCAATTAGTACACTTGTTTTAAGCTACACCTTACTTTGATACAGAGCTGATGGAGGTGTAGCGTTATTATGATGTCTGCGAAGTAAAGCGGAGTTGATCGCTCGGACTCCGAGGTTAAAAGCTGTGACGATGTGAAACTAGTGGAGCATGCGCAGTCGTGTGGAACAGATGCCGAGGTTTTCTTAATGAATTACCATCAGGCGGGACATGCGCAGTTGAGGTTACTGGACTCCAGAGTTGCTCCGACCCTTTGTAAGTGTTCGGGAATGCGCAGGGGGGACTTCCGGACGCCGAATTAACATTGAGCATGTGAGATGGATATTGGAGACATCTAGAGATACGCAATGAGGTGGGTGGTGTATCTGTATGGCTGATCACATTAGGTGGATATAAGGAGGTCCTCATTGGATCTGGAGACGCTCTTCCATCGTGGCGTCATGCACTTCCATCTATCAGAGAGTTAGACTCCCCTGATGAACCTTTATTGGGGAAACGCGTCGGGAGAATATTGTGATCTCTCTTGTGGTCTTATCTATCAGATAGATTATACCTATTGGCCCTATTTAGTATATATCAGGGGTACCTAGGGTCAGGAATAGTTTTGTGGGGCCACCCTCGTCAGGGCGATGACACCATAAGGAACTGTAAAAAGGGCTCAATAGGGCGATTTAGTGGAAGTATTTTTCATTTATCCAGGGGCCATATAGGTCATAGATACAATATTTTTTCCTTTCCGGGATTGCACCTCCGAAGGATTTGTGGAGTGACCTATATTTGAAGCTAAGTATACTTCCCTCTTCTATAATCTAAAGAGTGGTATATCTTTTTGTAGTTAGTATTGAGATTAAGGGATTTATGTGTTATTGTAAGTTTTTAATATGATTGAAATAAAGATGTAGTATTTTTAGATTGGGGGATTGTTTTTCTGTGATAGGTTTGTGATACCCTGATCAGGATATTGGATAAACTGGTAATATGAGCAACAGTCTAAATCTGAGAGAAGGCTCTGAACAGCAGTCTTTAGATGAGAGGGGAGGACCAAAGCAGTAGTCTATAGGTGATACAGGAGAACCAGATCAGCAGGCTCTAAGTGAGGGGCTTTAAGCAGTTTAAATGTAACAGCTAACCATTAGCAGTGGTCTATGGCTATGTCTACACTGCATTGGACAAAAAGCGGCCTGAAAGCGGACGTTTTTTCTGCGATGCAGGACCGCAGTTTTCGTCACACTTTGTGCAAAAACCGTGGTCGCTTCTCGTTTTCTTGACGTCGCCCAATATTGAAGACGTCAAGAAAACGAGAAGCGCCAGCGTATTATACAACATGTTTTATAATAAGCGGCTGCCGAAAGACGGGCAGAGAAGAAACGAGCTGTGTAGACAGCAGCTCGTCTTTCCTATTGCCGGCTATGGGGCCGCAGGAATGATCGTATTCTCGGCGCTTTTAAAAAAAGAAAAGCGTCGACGATACGATCGTTTCCTGTGCAGTGTGGACATAGCCTATGTGTAAGAGCATGAGTAGCAGTCTATATGTGAGACAGGAGACAGACATGAGAAGCAGTGAGAGAGGTGTGGGGCATGTGATGCATGTAAGTCATAAGCTGCAAGAGTGGAGAGCTGGCTGTCAGACCCTGACCAGGTCTGCAGCCAGTGCTTGGGCTTTATTCTCCCTACTATGCTTACAGTCAGTGTCAACATCAAAGTGCTGTACAGGAATGGAGTAGTACCAAAATGTGGAAGGAAGCCTTTTCATCCAAACTCACCCTGCTTTGCCCTGTACCCAGCAGTGTAGCAGACAGCGGGTTTGTCTACATTAACCTGTGTGTTTGACTCAGCTGCTCCTGTTTCACCAACCAGTGGTCAGCTGATAATGCTGCATTCAATGTCCACATTGAAGCGCTGTACAGGAATGTGCAGTACAAAGCTGGGGGGAGTAGAGAGGGCAGTGCTAACCAGCTTCTGTGCACAGTGGTTCCTGATGCATTCAGTGCAAAGGGCTGTACCATAAGCATGGATATTTACATTAATAGAACTGGAATTATTGTTCTGTGAAAGAACTCTGGTCTTAAGTGGATGCATTTCTTATTACAGTCATGGCCTTAGGATGGGCTATCTACAACTTGTTTATATATCATTTATATTATGTTGGTGTGTTTGTCACATGTCATTATCTTGAAACATCTAAAAACATCTTGAAGTATTGCATTTTCACATTGACCAGTGTGAACTCACAATAAGACAACTCTTCTCTCACATAAGAGAGAAGAAATATAATAAAAGTAACTCATCTGTTATGAATAGTGTTGAGCGATTATTATCGACAAAGTTGAAATTGGCACGGTATTTACGTTGATCGGATTTTTAGATCACGCGATAATTTTGGTTAAAATCTGTGCATAATCTATTAATATCGTGCCATTTTCGACGCTTCCTGTCATTTTTGTGGCCAGCAAATCAGCTTACAGAATAGAGCAGGGTGAGATGTGTGTGCAAAGTCATGACTGGGATGTGTATGGTTGCGATTGGCTGGAAAAATCACATGACCTCGTTTTACATAGAACAGCCCTTCCTGTTCATGATCAGTGTCTGTCAGCGTCTCATAGCAGTAGGACGTGTGCTCTGCCTTTGTCCAAACAGCTCAGCAAACAGCTCAGTGAAATTATTTTATTTTTTCACAGAGACAGCTCTACTTTTAGCTGTGATCCTTAGAAGTTAGTTAGATCAAGATTTGCAGATTTTAGGTAGTTAGGCGAGAATTTTAAAGGAGCATCTACCGCTGTAAATCCCGGGTGGAAGTGGGGGGGGGGGCCGCAGGCGAACACAGACAAACTCTATAAAGGATATTTGGGTATTGTACAGCCAAAACTTTGTTTTTGACATTGAATTGCCTTATATTAGGATACAGATCTTTTTCTAGTAACTGCAGGGCTATTTGTTAGGGGCAAAACTCCACTTTTATACTCAGTATACATTTTTAGATAGGTGTTCTTTTTCATTTTGCCCAGTCCAGGGTTTGTTGATATAGCCACCTTCACTTAAATTTGAATACAGCAATTTTTGTAGTCACCACAGTTTTTATAGGTGCCAAAAAATACCTTTTATTATCAGTATACATTTCAATACTGTTTTTTTTCACTTTGGCGCAGGCAGCTTGTTGATAGAGCCACCTTGCAGTTAAATTTGAATCCAGCAACTTTGTAGTCACCACAGGTGTACTGATAGGTGCCAAAATACCTTTTTTAAAATCCTATACCTTTCAGACAGGTGTTTTTTTCACTTTTGGTCAGTCCCAAACTTTGTTGATAATCTACTTTGCAGTTAAATTTGAATACAGCAATTTTTTAGTCACCACAGGTTGATAGGTGCCAAAAAATACCTTTTATTTTCAGTATACATTTCAGATACGTGTTTTTTCACTTTGGCGCAGGCCAGCTGTGTTGATAGAGCCACCTGCAGTTAAATTTGAATCCAGCCCAAATTTTTAGTCACCACAGTGTAACCGATAGGTGCCAAAAATACCTTTTAAATATCCGTATACATTTCACACAGGTGTTTTTTTCACTTTGGTCATCAAGCTTTGTTGATAATCTACTTGGCAGTTAAATTTGAATACAGCAATATTGTAGTCACCACAGGTGAATTGTTAAGTGCCAAAAAATACCTTTTATTATCCCGTATATATTTCAGACAGGTGTTTTTTTCACTTTGGTCAGTCAAGTTATGTTGATAGATCTACTTTGCAGTTAAATTTGAATACAGCAATTTTGTAGTCAGCACGGGTGTACTGATAGGGGCCAAAAATAACCTTTTAATATCCTAATACATTTCAGACAGGTGATTTTTTCAATTTTGGTCAGTCAAACTTTGTTCATGATCTACTTTTCAGTTAAATTTGAATCCAGCAACTTGTAGTCACCACAGGTTGATTTGGTGCCAAAAAAAATTTCCCTTTTATTATCAGTATACATTTCAGATACGTGTTTTTTTTTACTTTGGGACAGGCAGCTGTTTGATAAAGCCACCTTGCAGTTTAAATTTGAATCCAGCAACTTTGTAGTCACCATAAAGGGGTACTGATAGGTGCCAAAAATACCTTTTAATATCCGTATACATTTCAGACAGGGTTTTTTTTCACTTTGGTCAGTCAAGCTTTTTTTGATAGATCTACTTTGCAGTTAAATTTGAATCCAGCAATTTTGTAGTTCACCACAGTTGTACTGATAGGTCCAAAAAATACCTTTTATTATCCGTATACATTACAGACCAGGGGTTTTTTTCACTTTTGGTCAGTCAAGCTCTGTTGATAGATCTACTTTGCAGTTAAATTTGAATCCAGCAACTTTGTATCACCACAGGTTGATAGGTGCCAAAAAATACCCTTTTTTTATCAGTATACCATTTCAGATGCGTGCTTTTTTCACTTGGCGCAGGCAGCTGTGTTTTATAGAGCCACCTTGTAGTTAAATGTGAATCCAGCAACTTTGTAGTCACCACAGGTGTAAATGATAGGTGCCAAAACCACCTTTTAATATCAGTATACATTTCAAATAGGAGTTTTTTCACTTTTGGGCAGTCAAGCTTTGTTGATAGATCTACTTTGCAGTTAAATTTGAATGCAGCAATTTAGTAGTCACCACAGGTGAATTGATAGGTGCCAAAAAATACCTTTTTTTATCCCGTATACATTTCAAGAAGGTGTTTTTTTCACTTTTGGTCATCAAAGCTTTGTTGATAGATCTACTTTGCAGTTAAATTTGAAACCAGCAACTTTTTAGTCACCACAGGTTGATAGGTGCCAAAAAATACCTTTTATTATCGTATAAAATTTCAATACGTGTTTTTTTTTACTTTGGTGCAGGCAGCTGTGTTGATAAAAGCCACCTTACAGTTAAATTTGAATCCAGCAACTTTGTAGTCACCACAGGGGTACTGATAGGTGCCAAAAATACCTTTTAATATCCGTATACATTTCAGACAGGTGTTTTTTTCACTTTTGGTCATCAGGCTTTGTTGATAGCTCTACTTTGCAGTTAAATTTTAATACAGCAATTTTGTAGTCACCACAGGTGTACTGATAGGTGCCAAAAATACCTTTGAATATCCGTATACATTTCAGACAGGTGTTTTTTTCACTTTTGGTCAGGCAAGCTTTGTTGATAGATCTACTTTGCAGTTAAATTTGAATCCAGCAACTTTGTAGTCACCACAGGTTGATAGGTGCCAAAAAAAACCTTTTATTATCAGTATACATTTCAGATCCGTGTTTTTTTCACTTTGGGGGAGGCAGCTGTGTGGATAGAGACACCGTGCTGTTAAATGTGAACCCAGCAACTTTGTAGTCACCGCAGGTGTACTGATAGGTGCCAAAAATACCTTTTAATATCCGTATACATTTCAAATAGGATTTTTTTTCACTTTTGGTCAGTCAGGCTTTGTTGATAGATCTACTTTGCAGTTAAATTTGAATACAGAAATTTAGTAGTCACCACAGGTAAATTGATAGGTGCCAAAAAATACCTTTTATTATCCCGTATACATTTCAGACAGGTGTTTCTTTCCCTTTTGGTCAGTCACGCTTTGTTGATAGATCTACTTTGCAGTTAAATTTGAATACAGCAATTTTTGGGAGTCAGCACAGTTACTGAAAAGGTGCCAAAAATACCTTTAATAAACCGAATACATTTCAGACAGGTGATTTTTTTCACTTTTTGGGCAGTCAAGCTTTGTTGATAAGATCTACTTTGCAGTTAAATTTTTAATCCAGCAACTTTGTAGTCACCACAAAGGGTTTATTTGGGGCCAAAAAATTCCTTTTATTATCAGTATACATTTCAGATACGTGTTTTTTTCACTTTGGTGCAGGCAGCTGTGGGTTTATAGAAACCACCTTGCAGTTAAATTTGAGTACAGCAACTTTGTAGTCACCACAAGGTGTACTGATAGGTGCCAAAAATACCTTTAATATCCGTATCATTTCAGACAGGTGTTTTTTTCACTTTGGTCAGTCCCAAACTTTGTTGATAGATCTACTTTGCAGTTAAATTTGAATACAGCCAAAATTTTTTAGTCCCCCACAGGGGTTTCTGATAGGTGCCAAAAATACCTTTTAATATCCGTATACATTTCAGACAGGTGTTTTTTCACTTTTGGTCAGTCAAGCTCTGTTGATAGATCTACTTTGCAGTTAAATTTGAATCCAGCAAACTTTGTATCACTACAGGTTTATAGGTGCCAAAAAATACCTTTTATTATCAGTATACATTTCAGATGCGTGCTTTTTTCCCCTTTGGCGCAGGCAGCTTGGGTTTATAGAGCCACCTTGCAGTTAAATGTGAATCCAGCAACTTTGTAGTCACCACAGTGTAACTGATAGGTGCCAAAAATACCTTTTAATATCCTATACATTTCAGACAGGTGTTTTTTTCCACTTTGGTCAGTCAAGCTTTGTTGATAGATCTACTTTGCAGTTAATTTGAATACAGCAATTTTGTAGTCACCACAGGTGTACTGATAGGTGCCAAAAATACCTTTTAATATCCGTATACATTTCAGACAGGTGTTTTTTTTTCACTTTTGACAGTCAAGCTCTGTTGATAGATCTACTTTGCAGTTTTAAATTTGAATCCAGCAACTTTTAGTCACTACAGGTTGATAGGTGCCAAAAAATACCTTTTATTTCAGTATTTCATTTCAATGCGTGCTTTTTTCACTTTGGGCGCAGGCACTGTGTTGATAGAGCCACCTTGCAGTTAAATTTGAGTCCAAGCAACTTTGTTGTCACCATAGGTGTACTGATAGGTGCCAAAAATACCTTTTAATATCTGTATAAATTTCAGACAGGTGTTTTTTTCACTTTTGGTCTGTCAAGCTTTGTTGATAGATCTACTTTGCAGTTAAATTTGAATACATCAATTTTGTAGTCACCACAGGGGTACTGATAGGTGCCAAAAATACCTTTTAATATCCGTATACATTTCAGACAGGTGTTTTTTTCACTTTTGGTCAGTCAAGCTTTGTTGATAGATCTACTTTGCAGTTAAATTTGAAACCAGCAACTTTGTAGTCACCACAGTTGATTAGGTGCCAAAAATACCTTTTATTATCAGTATATATTTCAGATGCTTGCTTTTTTTCACTTTGGCGCAGGGAGCTGTGTTGATAGAGCCACCTTGCATTAAATGTGAACCCACAACTTTGTAGTCACCGCAGGTGTACTGATAGGTGCCAAAAATACCTTTTATATCCGTATACATTTCAAATAGGGGTTTTTTTTTTACTTTTGGTCAGTCAAGCTTTTTGATAGATCTACTTTGCAGTTAAATTTGAATACAGCAATTTAGTAGTCACCACAGGGAAATTGATAGGTCCAAAAATACCTTTTAGTATCCCGTATACATTTCATCCAGGTGTTTTTTTCACTTTTGGTCATCAAGCTTTGTTGATAGATCACTTTGCAGTTAAATTTGAATACAGCAATTTTGTAGTCAGCCAAAGGTGTTTCTGATAGGTTTCCAAAAATACCCTTTTTAAAATCCGAATACCCTTTCAGACAGGTGATTTTTTTCCCTTTTGGTCAGTCAAGCTTGTTGATAATCTACTTTGCAGTTAAATTTGAATCCAGCAACTTTGTAGTCACCACAGGGTTGATAGGTGCCAAAAAATACCTTTTATTATCAGTATACATTTCAGATGCGTGCTTTTTTCACTTTGGCGCAGGCAGCTGTGTTGATAGAGCCACCTTGCAGTTAAATGTGAATCCAGCAACTTTGTAGTCACCACAGGTGTACTGATAGGTGCCAAAATACCTTTTAAATATCCGTATACATTTCAGACAGGTGTTTTTCACTTTTGGTCAGTCAAGCTTTGTTGATAGATCTACTTTGCAGTTTAATTTTAATTCAGCAATTTTTTAGTCACCACAGGTGTACTGATAGTGCCAAAATAATACCTTTTAATATCCCTATAAAATTTCAGACAGGTGTTTTTTCACTTTTGGTCAGTCAAGCTCTGTTGATAGATCTACTTTTCAGTTAAATTTGAATCCAGCACTTTGTAGTCACTACAGGTTTGAAGGTGCCAAAAAATACCTTTTATTATCAGTATACATTTCAGATGCGTGCTTTTTTCACTTTGGCGCAGGCACTGTGTTGATAGAGCCACCTTTCAGTTAAATGTGAAAACCAGCAACTTTGGGAGTCACCACCCGATGTACTGATAGTGGCAAAATACCCTTTTAATATCCGTATAAAATTTCAAATAGGGTTTTTTTTCACTTTGGTCAGTCAAGCTTTGTTGATAGAAATTTCTTTGCAGTTAAATTTGAATACAGCAATTTAGTAGTCACCCCGTTGAATTGATAGGTGCCAAAAAATACCTTTTATTATCCCTATACATTTCAGAACAGGTGTTTTTTTCACTTTTGGTCAGTTTAAGCTTTTTTTTGATAATCTACTTTGCAGTTAAAATTTGAATCCAGCAACTTTGTAGTCCACCACAATAAAAAACCTTTTATTATCAGTATACATTTCAGATACTGTTTTTTTCACTTTGTGCACACCAGCTGTGTTTATAGAGCCACCTTGCAGGTTAATTTGTATGCAGCAATTTTTTTTTGATTTGAGGATTTGAGATAGCTTGTGATTTGCCCTCTTTTTAAAAAGAGACTTTCCAAAACTCTTCCATACCTTCTCAAATTTTTTTATTTTTGAACATGGAGCGAAATTCAGGTGGTAAGGGGAGCAAAGAGGGGGTAGGACATGGAGGTAGACGTACGAGAGAAGGTGCTCCTTCCACTGCTGCGACAACACGCATGCCAGCGGGGTCGTCAGTTGCAGGACCGTCAGGCCTGTCATCGCTGGGTCAGGGCCCTGTAAATCTTAGTACCGAACAACGTCGCCAATCTGTTCTTCAGTGGTTATAGGAGTTGTCTCATTAAAAGCTTTCAGCCTCTGTCTGTGGCTGGGAGTTGATTGAGGGGCGTGCTAGCTTGTCTGCCTCTTCTCCTCCCTCTTCCCCCCTCCCCTCAGCACACAGAAAGCTCCCTCCATAACTTCCTATACAGCAAGGGAGGGGGGGGCACAAGGGGGTTTTCTGCCAGAGTTAACCCTGTGTGTGCCTGCCTAGGTCTGCTGCAGCTCTTGCTGCTGTCTCCACAGTCAGGAGACAGGAGAGGGCTGATCTGAGTGTGGAGCCAGAGCAGGGGGATCAAGTGTTCCTAAAACCCCCTGCTTAGCTTACATTGTCAGAACAGACACAGGGCAGCTGGGAAGTGTTACTATACTCAGGATGTGACACTAGTACAGCAAAGCATGAAGCGTTCACATGCCTTATCTGTTCTATTACTATAGTGTCAGCTCCACAGACACATCATGATTAAAAGTAAGACACAGGGTCACTGCTGTCACATCTATCTGGTAGAGAGCAGGAGGGAAACAGGCACACACAGGGGTTTAAACCAGGAGCACGGACACAGAAGCCAGAGTCCTCCCTCCCTCTCCCTCTACTACAGAAGCATTCTGTGTGGGAGGGGCTCTCTGCTCAGACCTGTATGAGTCATACAGACCTGACAGCCAGTGAGATAAGGATCAACAGGTCCACTGCTATAGAAATTTTAGAAGCTGATGTATTACTACTAACAGGGCTAACTCAAAATCAGTAGGACATTTGTAATGAACATATATTGCAAAGCTGCTTGTTTTTTAAAGATCTTTTAATTAAAACCCACTCATTGTAGCAAGACAACCCCTTTAATGCAACATGCATCCAGCAGTCTTACCTCCTCGTCCTCCCAGTCACGGCCACAAATGTCGTCATCGCATCATCGCATCCGTCCAACATGAAGCAGCCCAAATGTCAACTCGTGTTTCCCCCCACTGTGGATAATCTATTTTCTGAAGACCTCTTTGATGACAAAATGCGGGTTTGGGGGCAGAAGGCATGTTAAAAGATTAAGAGGGCCAAAAAAGGTGATTTTCTCTGCTCTGACGCCCAGTTACTGATGCCATCAGAGAGGGGAAGGAAGCCGGTCAATCGGCAAAAATCCCGGGCGGTCGGCAACGCCTTGCAGTCCCTCTTGCTTGTAGCCCGCAGCTCCTGGATGCAGAATGTCAGGACAACAAAGTCACCTGTGTTTATGATGATGACGACGGCATTGCGGATCCAACGTGGTCTTTTCAGCAGAATTTGCTTGCGAGCGCTTCATCACTGGACGAGGAGGAAGACGATGGGGTAGGTCAGTACGGGCCCGCCTCAAAAAGGGGGAGGGCGGTCGCAGAAGTCCGCTGATATGATTCCACCAGCCACGGTCAGCGGAAACCCAGCTCCTCGTTTATCGCCATCAAAAAGGTCCAGGACCCTTCAAGCCTGGGCCTTCTTTGGCAAGCCTTGATTCACCCAGCGATTCATATGCCACCTTTCCCTTTTAAACGATAAGTAGGGGCAAGAACCTTAAGTTTTTTAACCACCCCCAACAGTTAGTCACATGCGCGAATGCATGATTTGAAATGGGGGGCAACATTTGGGCCCAAAAAAAGGGGCCCAGACCGACCCCGGGGCCCCCAAACCCAACTTTTCAACCCCCTTTTGGTCTCCCCCTCCCCCACCCTCCGCCCCCAAACAAGCGTTCCTCAGGCCCTGTCTCTCAAGCCCTTGATCGGGGATCATTTCCCGTTCCCAGCTTTCCAAACCTCCCCCCCGGAATTTACCCCCCGCCCCAAACCAGAGCCCATCCTCCCCCTTCTCCTTCCGCCTTTTGACGACCTGAAAGCCTTTTACAGGGGGCCAGTTAGAAGCCACCCTTCGTCTTCCAGGTTTGGGAGAAAAGGAAAAAAAACATTTTAAACCCAAAAACCATCCCAAAGCCAAAAACTAAAATGCGGCTTTGGGCCGGCTTTTGGCCTTGGAAATGTTGTTTTTTTGTCTGGTGGACCAGATGGGTTCCCCACGTAAAGGCCCTTGCCTCCCCCCAAACCCAGATCCCGAGCGGGGAAAATTCTGTCCCAGAAAAGCCTTCTCCCCGGGCCCCCCACGTGTCTTTCTAAAATTTAAAGCGCCTTGTTCCCATCTGTGGCGGAAAAAGCCATAGACCACCGACACTTGGATTTGAAAGGCAGGGCCCAAGGCCGTATATCTCTGTGACAGCTCACTGGGTGGTGGGTGGAGGGCTTGGGGGGTGAGGGGTGGCTTCCCCCGATGGCACGCTCTTTCAAAACCGGGGGAGGGTTTGCGGGGTTTTTTTTCCCCCAAAGGCCCTCGGGTTTGGCATCACGTGCCCAAAAAGAAACCAGGGGGTTTTTGAAATTTTTCTGTTTTGGAGACCGTCCACCCCACAGGTCAGGAGCTGGAGGGCTCTCCGCAACGAGCCCCGAGGGGCTGGCTGGGTCCCAAGAACCTTGTCCCAGGCAAGGTGGGGGTTCGTTAACGGGCCAAATCTGCTGGCCGCCTTAAAAAGGGGTGGGGTTTGGGACACCCTTGCCCCGGGCAAAATTCTGAACCTTTTTTCATCCAGAAATTTTTTAAAGAGCCTACCGGGTTGGGCCCTGCCCGCTAAAGGAAGGCTCGAAGTCTAATTTTGAAAATTCCGCCGTTCGAAAACCTTGTTTCCCCGGCCTGGTGCGTTGCATTGTCAGCTGGGCCCCCCGGGGGTAAATCGTCTCATTTTTTGCGGGGCAACATGCTGGAATTCCCCCCCTCCAATGCCCGGGATTGGGGACGCAGCGCAATCCCCTTTTCCATACGAAATTGAAAACAGGGCCCTGAAAAAGGCAGCGGTGCGGACCAGGGGGTTTTTTTGAGCCCCCGGGGGTGGAGGCGGGTTTGAAAGAGCTCTCCCACCTTCCTTCCCAGTTTGAAGAAGCCACCAAAATGGTCAGTGGGGGGACGTTCCCCTTTTTCACATGGTTTTGTGGTGATTTATTTCCCTGGAACGATTTGGGAACTCTAAAAAAACGGGTCCCCCAGCGGGAGGAGGAGGGGGGAAGGGGACACAGTTTGGGGGACACAACCCTTTCCCTCCCCGTCAAACCCAAAAGGCCCCCGACATTTTTCTCAATTTTATCGGTCTTCATTAGGCGTGGTTGGGGGTCCAGGGCCTAGTGCAAGGCACCCGGAAATCAGCTTCAGGGGGGCATCATCTGGGGGCCCAAATTGGGGCGGTGTTAAAGGGCTATGCCGGGGAAGGGGGAGGGGAGGAGCGGGAGGGGGGAGGTATTCCTAGACCCCGACTTTACCGTCGTCCCGGGCCTTTGGGAAAGAGGTTGGCGCAATTTGGGGCGGGGGGGAAAAAGGAGGAAGATCAGTTTGCTAGTGCCCCTCGACCCAGAGGTTTGGGGAAAATTTCAAGGTTTCCATCCTCAAAATGAGGTTTTGGATGTCCTTTTTCCTTTAAACAGGGCCCCTCGCACAAAGGGCCCACCCAAAAACAGTTATGGGTGGCCACCCTCCTGGACCCCCAGTAAAAAAACCCAAAAATCAGCATTTTCCCTTTCCCACCCACCCAAATAAGAGTAAAAATGCAGGAAAATGGAGACCTTCCCGGGATTGATCAATTTGGAGACACTGTTGCATCTGCTTAAAGTTCCTCAAATGTCACGGTGGAACAACATCAGTAAACTTGCAGCTTTTTAGAGTCCCAAGTAGCCATAGCGGCAGGCGGCAGCGGGAAAAAAAAAGGGTGGCAGAAGCCTAAGGGGGTTGACCTCGGGGCAATCTTTTTTTTCCCAACCTAAACCAACGCACCCAATGCGGGAAACACACCCAAACACAAAAGAGACCAGCTTAAGATCAAAAAGTGCACGACAAACTGCGCTCAAAAACCGATGTTTTCGGGTACCCAAAAAATGGACGAAGGGCCCCGAGTGCTCGCCACCCTTAGGGGGTTTTTGTCCCCCCCAGCCCCCACGTCATATTGAGGGGGAACCTTCAGCACAGCTGGGGGAGCCCATTACGACAAACGCACCCGGGCTTTCCCACAATTTGGACTTTTGGACTTTCATCAAAAATAAAATCAGGCAGGGATCCTGATGATTTTTGGGGGCCCCAAATTTGGGCCGAGGTCACCGATTTTTTGGGCCAATCTAATTCCCTTTTCCCCTCTTAAAAACCAAAAGGGTTTCCTTTAAAAAATTTTTTTTTAAAAATCATTTTCAAAACTGAAATTTTTTTATTCTTTTTTCCCCCAACAGTTCATTTTGCGGGTTTTTGCTGTGAGGAGCCCTTTTAAAAAACGGGAAAGGTTTCATGACACCCCCGTATTCCATTTTTTCAATTTTTTTTTTAGAATTTTTTGCTTTGTCAGGGGTTTTTTGGGGTTCATGTTGCTGTGGGGTTTACAGCTATAATTTTGGCCCCTTGGAACAAAAAATGTGGTTTCCTAAGGGGCCCTTTTTCCCCAAATCAAAATTTTTTAAATAGTGGTGAGAATTCAAATTTAAAATTTTTTTGGGGGTCATTTTTTGTGTGAAAATCGCTTTTAATCTGGCCCTTTGGGAAAACGGGAAAATGTGGCTTTTTTAAGTGGATTTCTCCATCACAATTTTTTTAATAGTGGTTTGAAAAAGCCCTTTTTTAAAATTTTTTTTTGGGTCATGCGCTTTGAAATGCGAAAATACTAAAGGTCCTTTTTCAAAAAATTTTTGTTTTTCAAAACAGACATTTGTTCTTCAAAATTTGTCCCAGGGGTCAAGGGTCATGCGGGGAATTTTTTGGGGGGGCATTTTTGCTGTGACTTTGCAGCTATATACAGGCCCTATTAAAAAAAAAAAGTTGTTTCTAACAGAATTTTTTTCACCCAAAAAATTGGGTCAAAAGTGGTCATGGGTCATTTTTTTAAAATTTTTTGGGGGGCATTTTCCCTTGGCCCATGCAGCTAATTTCGGGCCCCCTATTATAAAAAAAATTTGTTTCTAACGGGACTTTTTGTTCGCCCAAAAATTGTCAAGAGGGCTAAAGGGTGATGGGGGCTGCAAAAAACAGGAATAGGTAGGACATTTTTAATGGAACATATTGCAAAATGTTTTGAAAAGATTTTTTAAAACATGCTATCAATCCCTGTATTGAAAAACCCTTTTAAATTAAAATTTAAAAAAAGGAGAAAAAAAAAAGCGGGTGGGATTCCATCCTATTTTAAAAAATGTGTTTTCTAGGGAAATTTAAAATACTAAAAAATTTTTCATGTACAAAATAGCTGGTTAAAAAAAATTTCCCCTGAAGTGTACAAGGGGGTACAGGAAAACTTGACCAGAAAGTAGGTTATTCGAGGGCAGGGTATGGAAACACGGGCAGGAACAAAGTAAGAGAACCCTTTTTCCCCCAGCATGGTTGAGTTAAAAAGAGAAAAAGGGAAGCGAAAAAAAAGGGCACCCGGGTGGAACAGGAGCGTTTTAACCACCACTAATTTCCAAGGAAAACTCAAAAGGGCCCCCACTCATACGGAGGGGCAAGCGCAATTCCCAGGTCTTAAATGTGTCTAGAAAACTGGAGGCTTTTCCCCACACTTTGCTTTCCCCACTCTGCTTTGCACCCACCCTTTTTTCATTGCTGCGGGCAAAAGGGCATTTTTACTGTTTTAAAGATGGGCGGGGCGCCAGCCTGGGGTTCCCCCGCACCCAGTAAAATCCGGCCCTGGGTGGGTGAACCTGCGTGTTAATAGATGACAGACCTAGCCTGGTCTCTCAACCCCCACCCACTGTAAGTTTTGGCAGCTGGACCTCCGGGTTAACGATGGTTTACGGCAGCACTGGGTCTTTACCATTAGGGGGAATCAGGGGAGCTTCAAATTTCTCTAAAAAATCTGATTTTTTAAAAGGTGATTTTTTGTGAGGTTTTAAATTAAAATGTCAAAAAGGGTCCCGGGTGGGGCACAAAAATTTCACCCAATTTTTAGGCATAAAATTTTTTTGGGGGGGGAGGGCACTATGGGGGCGCTCATTTGGGTCTCCAGGGGGGGGTCCTTTTTCCCTAAATTTAAAGAAGAAGGGATTTTAAAGGGAAAAAAGAAAACCCTTGAATTGATTGGCTTTAATCAGTCCCCGAAACCAGAAGGGCAAAAAGTTTCTCAACTAAGAAGTGTTTTGGGGATATTAGGAAAATTTTTAAATTTCTTATGGGGGTGCGGACGAATTAACACATCTAAAGTTTAAAAAATACCTTTAAAAAAATTCATTGGAGGGGGGTATGTTGTATGTTTTCACCTTGAAAAAAAAAGCAAAATGGGAATTAAAGGGAAAACTATAAATTTAAAATTCCCTAAATTAAATTTTGTAAACAAAAAGTCATTTTTCCAAAAATATACTAAATTAGAGTCACTGTTTCAAAAAAGCAAAAAAGTGGGAGTTTGTGGGTCTGTGTTTCAAACAGGTTTAGGGGGTTTATGCTGTGGCCCCCGGCAGGTTTAAATCCCAGTCCATTTAAACTAAAAAAAGGGGGTTTAAAAAACTCCTTTTTCCAGCACTTTTAAATGTGGGGGTCGAAGGTTTTTGGGGGTCTTTCTGTGGCCCAGGGCAGGTATAGCTAGTCCCGGAAAATTTAAAAAGGTGGTTGAAAAACTCCTATTTCCGGCACTTTTTTAATGTGGGTCAACAGGTTTAATTTGGGCATTTGCGGTACTGGGCAGATATAGTTAATGTTCCCCGTTCAAAAATAAAAGGTGGTTCAAAAAACTCCCTTTTCCCACACTTTTTTTAAACGTGGGCCCGAAAAGGGTTTTAAAGGGCTTTTGCGGACAGGACAAATATTATTAATGTCAGTTCAACTAAAATTTGGGGGTTCAAAAATTCCTTTCCCGGGCACCCTTTTTTAAATTTGGGGGGAAAAAAAGGTTTAGGGGTCCCTGCTTGGTTTCCCCCGGGGGAGGGTTTGTCTATGTCCCCCTGAAACTAAAAAAGGTTTGGGTTTAAAGACCCTTTTTTTTCCGGCACTTTTTTAAAAATGGGGGTGATGCGGTTTTTGGGGCTCATGGTGTGGCCCCGAACAAAGGGATTTTCAGTCCAGTTCAACTAAAATGGGGGTTTAAAGGGGCCCCTTTTCCCCCGGGAAATTTTTTGTCTGTGGGCCCGGGCAGAATTTTAAAGGTTTATATGCGGGACAGGGCAGATATTTGTCAATGTCCAGTTTCAACTAAAATTTTGGGGGGGAAAAGGGTCCTTTTCCCCGCCACTTTTTAATCTGGGGCCAGACAGGTTTAAAAAGGTCCTTTTCTGCGGGACAGGGCAAAATATAGTTTAATGTCCCGTTCAGATTTAAAAAGGGGTTAAAGAATCCTTTTTTCCCGGGACTTTTTTAAAATTTTTGGGGGGCCCAAACAGGTTTTTTGGGGGTCATGCTGTGGTCAAAACGGTATAGTCCATGTCCAGTGAAATAAAATGGTTTGGGTTTAAAGACTCCTTTTTCCCGGGACTTTTTTTAAAGTGGGGGGCATGGGTTTGGGGTCATGTGTGGCCCAGGACAGGGATAGGGCCCGTCCATTCAAATAAAATGGGGGGGGTTCAAAAAACTCCCTTTTCCCCTTTACCTTTTTTTTTTTTGGGGGTCAGACGGGTTTTAAAGGGCTACGCGGGCCAGGAAAGGGATAGTCAATTTTTCCAAATTAAAAAAAAAATGGTGGTTGAAAGCTCCTTTTTCCCGACTTTTAAATCTGGGGGGCCCGATTTGGTTTTTAAAGGGCAAAAACTGCGGTACAGGGAAAATATAATTTTAAATTTCCCGTTAAAATAAAATTTGGGGGTTCAAGGGTCCCTTTTTCCCGGGGGATTTTTTAAATTTGGGGGCAAAAAAGGGTTTTGGGGTCATTTCTGTGACCCAGGGTAGGGGGATAGTCTATGTCCCGTGAAACTAAAAAAGGTGGTTGAAAGACCCTTTTTTCCCGGGACTTTTTAAAAAGTGGGGGTCATGCAGGTTTTGGGGGTCCCTGCTGTGGGGCCGGACGGGATATCCAAATGTCCAGTTTTAACTAAAATGGTGGTTTAAAGAATCCTTTTGGCACTTTTTAATTTTATGGTCGACAGGGTTTAATGGGGCATACTGGGCCCGGACAGGTATAGTCAATGTCCAGTTCAACTAAAATTGGGGGTTCAAAAAACTCCTTTTCCCGGCACTTTTTTAATTTGGGGGTCAGACAGGTTTTTAAAGGTATACGCGGTACAGGGAAAAAATAGGTTAATGTCCGTTCAACTTTAAAAGGTGGTTTAAAAACTCCTTTTTTCCCCCCCCTTTTTAATCTGGGGTCATGCAGGTTTGGGGGGTCATGCTGGGGTTCCCGGAAGGGTATTTAATGTCCAGTTCAAGTAAATTTAGGTTTTAAATTTTATACGCCTTTTGGCACTTTTTTAATTTTTTGGGGCATGCAGGTATAAGGGTAAAGCTGTGGTGCAAGACAGGGATAGTGAATGGTCGGGGAGTTTTTTTTGTGGGTTTTAACCCAAGTGTGTTGCCTAAAGTAGAGTATCCCCTTTGACTGTTTTTTGGTTTTTTAATTTTTTCCCCCCCGCTTTCCCCCCTTTTCCCCGTTTGGGTGTAAAATGAAAAGGGGTTGGGTTTCTCTCCCCTAGACTTTAAAAGGTCCTTTGGCGATAATCTTTTACGACTTTCGGTTTCCTTTTTGATAATTGCCGATTTCGACTTTCGACCCCATGACGGGTAGTCAACGTAATCAACCCTCCTAGTTATGAAGCTTTTAAACTGTTAACAAAAAATCCCGCATTTTACCCTTAAAAGGGGGAAAGCATGAAATTTGGTGTGTTTAAAGCCAAATTTCATGCTAAAAATAAAGGCAAAAAGAATTTTTCCTGTTTTTGGGAACCCCCTCCCCATTTGGGGTTTTTTAAAAAAATCAGGTGCATTTTTAGCCTCAAAGGGGAAAATTTTTTGGGTAAAGGGATACCCCTTTGAAAATGGTTTTTACCTGTTCCCGCTGTAATGCGCCCAAAAATGCCCGTAGCAAAACTATAAAATGTAGTTTTGCTATGGTTATAGGCACCCCCCCTCCCCTTTTTGGGACCGCTGGCCTATGTAAAGCACCCCGGGGGTGGTAAGGGGAAAATTTTAAAATGCAAAGAACGGGCCCGCGCCGGGTACGAAACTGGGAAAAAATGGCCCAAAATCTAGCGCGCACCGTCCATACATTTTCGCCCTAAATGCCAACACAGCCCGGCCTTTTCTTCTGTTTAAAACTGCCAATCCCCAGAGCATTTCCACTTTTCACAGACATTTTTAGTTTTTCTTTAATTTGGTTGTCCATTTTTAAAAAACAATCAGCTTGTTTTTTTTTAAAATAAAAAAAGTTTCCCTCCCCTTTTCTCCGTCCTGTTTCCCAGGGGCTTTTTTTTCCGGCCTGTTTTTTTTCCCCGGTTCACTTCTGTTTTGGGAATTTCATGCGGCAGCTGCTGATTGGCTGCATTGGGTAAAATTTCCATAACATTTTCATCAAAGATCAAAGTGAACACTCCAAACGGTTGAAAATTGGTTGACTGCTGAAACCCAATAGGGGCTTCGGGGTTTTATGTCCCTATTGAAAGGGAATTAAAGCTTCAAAACTTTATGGAAAGGATTTAACCCAACTAAGAACGGGGGAAACCAGAAGACTTTTAAAGTAAAAGGGTTTTTTTGGGTTTTTCTTTTTCATTTTAATGGGGCTCAAGAGCTGTTTTTTTTTTTTTTTTTTAAAGGGAAGGGGACAACTTCTTTAGGGTCAAGGTTTTTGCTGAAAAAGAAAATCTCGGAAAACTGCCTTTTGATGCAGTTAATGGGGGGGACCCCTAAATTTTTTAATATTTAAAAAACATAGAAAAAAATTAAAAAACAATCATAAAATTAGATACACCTTATGGATCACTGGAAACTTGAAATCCTTATTTTTTCTTGTGAAAAAAAGTTTTTCTTTTCTTTAAATAAAAATAATTCAATCTGTTCCTTCAAGGTACTCACTACAAAAATGTACTAGTGATTATTCTAGCTTGAATAATAAAATTACTATCAGATATGTATGTTAATTTAACTTTACCTGTTGGTAAAAAAAAAAGCGCTTCAAAGCAACAGTGCTAACTACTGAGCCACTATGCAGGGTTTTGGGAACATGCTTTTTCTGTGAAAAATTTGTCATTTTAGAGGAAAAACCCCATTTATTTTACCAGGGATAACCGAGTGTTGGGGTTCCTCCCAAAACCCGCTCACATTACTGAACCGAAATCTCTCCCTGGGTTTTCCTTTTTTTAAGTTTCCTATATGCATTTTAGTAATTTCACATGTATTGTCCCACACATATTTATAGTTTTACATAACAGCATGTAGTGTTAGTTAGCTGGTTGTAATGCCAGCAGGATGTAAGAGGCACGGATGCATCAGACAGGGTTGTAATATTACCGCTATACAGACCATTGATGCATCCTCATCTAGAATATGCAGTTCAAATTTTGGGGGCCCTTCAAAAGTAAAAAATTTTCTGGGTTTTTTTTAAATGTTTCTACAAAAAATTTTTGTTATAAGGCTTGGGCCCCAAAACAAGAGGGGCACCTTCCCATTGGAGAGAAAAAAAAGGCTCAAACTAGAGGGCACAAGTAGGAATGCGCGACTCGATTTAAAATTTGGGTTTTGTTTAGAATTTTCAGGAAAACTTCGGGGGTGAACGAAGTTGAAAATTTGGGGGGACTTCGGGGAACGAAATTTGCTTTTGATTGATTTAAAAAGGCTTGGGGGGCCCTAAGGGTTCAAAGGGGCAAAGCATTGGGGGAAGAAGGGCATTGCCCGCATGACAAGTGCAGAGATGAAGCCAAATTTACAGACCGGGGGGAATTTTGTACGTCACCGCAAATATAAAGTTCCCGGGGGGGCGGACGCCCGGGGCTCATACCGCTCTCACTGTACTGGGTCAGGGGAAGGTTTCTGCCGCGGTTTATTGTTATGGAAAATAATTTTTATTTCCCGCGATTTTTGTGGGGTGTCTCAGCTTGTTAGAGACCCGTTCTTTTTAATTTTATTTCTGATTTTTTGGTTTTTGGATCTGATGTCCAGTGCAAAATAAAATTTTTTTAATTTCTATTGCTCACAGCACATTGAAAATTTAAAGGGGAAACTAAAACCCGTTCCGTTGTATTCATTTTAAAAAAACAGGGTTTTTAAAAATTCAAATTCCACTTCAATTTTTTTCCCGCTCAAATTTTTTTGCGCAAATTTTAAACCCGGGGTTTTTAAATTAAAACGTTGGGTTTTGCTGCTGTTTTTTGACTCCAAAAAAACCGTTTTTTTTCAACCCCCAAAAAATAAAATTTTCCTGTAGCTTTAATTCACAAAAGAAAAGGGTTTAAATTTCTATTTTTCTTTGTTTTTGTTAAACGTAGAAAAACGCCAAATTTTAACACGCTAAAAAAGTTAAATAGTTTCCTG
>JAODAL010006658.1:0-131537 GCA_025379985.1 Phyllomedusa bahiana
CTTTTTGTGGTGTCATAGTTTAGGAAAGGGGGGTGCGAGGTGTTTTTCAGGTGGAGGCGGAGGCAGAGGCGAGGGGTTTTGGGTGTGCGGTTGAAAAATAGAGCGGAGCTAGGTTCCCAAGGGCAGCGGACTTGTGGGACCGGTGAAAGTGTGAGCGTTGACTGAGATAGAGAGATAGGGGGAGGGGGAGGTTGGACGGGGGAAAAATGATGAGTTCTGTTTTCTCCACGTTTGTTTTAGGAGACGTAGGAGAAGAAGGGGGAATGGAGGACAGACAGCAGGGATCCGGGGGGTAGGGAAAATGACATCGGGCGGAGAGTTGAGTTGGGTGTCGTCTGCATATAGGTGGTAATGAAAGCCTTGTGAGGGATGAGCTGACCCCGGCGAGAGTTGATAGGAAGAGTGTGGGCCCCGGACTGACCTTTTGGGGGCACAAAGAGAGGCCCGGGGGGAGGTGGGGGAGGTGGAGTATTAGGGCCCCTGAGGCATTTTCCCCCCCCCCCCGTATTAGGGCCCCGGGGGTGTAGGTAGCTTGGGGAGATAGGCGGTCCAGGCCCCCGGGCGGTACTTGGGTTCCCCTGTAGGTACAAAGGGGGGGCCCCCCGTAGTTTGGCCCCCTGTAGGTAGAATAGGGCCCCCTGTAGATTAGGGCCCCCTTTTAGGCAGAATTAGTCCCCCCCCCGGAGATTAGGGCCCCCCTTTTAGGCAGTATCCCCCCCCCCAAAAGATTAGGGCCCCCCTTGTAGGCAGATGTCCCCCCGTAGGGGCAAAAAGTTCCCCCCAGTCATTTGGGGCCCCCGTAGGTTTTTTGTTTCCCCCCCCCCAGTCTTGAGGGCCCCTGTAGGCTAGTCCCCCCCAGTATTAGGTCCCTGTAGGCATAGTCCCCCCCCCCCCGTATTAGGGCCCACTCTAGGCTATTCCCCCCCCGTATTAGGGGCCCCCTGAGGCATAGTTTTCCTCCCCCCGTATTTGGGTCCCCTGTAGGCTAGTTTACCCCTCCCCCGTTTCGGGCCCCCTGTAGATATGTTTCCCCCCCCCGTATTGGGCCCACTGTGGCAGTCCCCCCCCCCCCGTATCAGGGCCCTTGTAGGCGTTCCCTCCCCCAGTTTCAGGGCCCCTGTAGGCCCTAGTTTCCCCCCCCCCTAGTTTAGGGCCCCCCGTAGGCTAGTTTTCGTTCCCCCAGTTTAGGGTCCCCCTGTAGGCTAGTTCCCCCCCCCCGATTGGGGGCCCCTAGGCGTTCCCCTCCCCCCGTATCAGGGCCCCCCGTGGCATAGTTCCCCCCCCCCCCAGTATTAGGGTCCCCCTGTAGGCATATTTTTCCTACCCCAGTATTACGAGCCCCCTGTAGGCATAGTTTTCGTCCCCCCCAGTATTAGGGTCCCCCTGTAGGCATAGTTCCCCTCCCCCCAGTATTAGGGCCCCCTGTAGGCATAGTTCCCCTCCCCTCATATAGGGCCCCTGTAGGCATAACCCCCCCCCCCAGTTTTCGGGCCCTTGTAGGCTTTTTTCCCTCCCCACCCCATTTTCAGGGCCTCTGTAGGATTTTTTCCCCCACCCCAGTATTAGGATCCCCCTGTAGGCATAGTTCCCCCCCCCCCCAGTATCATGGCCCCCTGTAGGCAGTTCCCCTCCCCCCAGTATCAGGGCCCCCTGTAGGCATAATTCCCCCCCCCCAGTATTAGGGTCCCCTGTGGATGGGTTTCCCCCCCCCCCGTTTTAGGGTCCCCTGTAGGCAATTTTTCCTCCCAGTTTAGGATCCCCTGTAGGCTACCCCCCCCCCAGTATCGGGGCCCCCCGTGGCATAACCCCCCCCCCCCCAGTTCGGGGCCCTTGTAGGCATGATTTCCCCCCCCCCAGTTTAGGGCCCCCCTGTGGCATGTTCCCCCCCCCAGTTTAGGGCCCCTTGTAGGATAGTCCCCCCCAGTTGGGGCCCCTTGTAGGTATTTTCCCCCCCCAGTTTTTGGGCCCCTGTAGGTATAGTTTCCCCCCCAAGTTGCGGGCCCCCGGGCTAGTTCCCCCCCCCAGTATTAGGGCCCCCTTGTAGGATAGTCCCCCCCAGTTCGGGGCCCCCCTGTGGTATAGTTCCCTCCCCGTTTAGGGCCCCTGGGGGTATAGTTCCCCCCCCCCAGTATCGGGGCCCCAGGGCAGTTCCCCCCCCCCAGTATCAGGGCCCCCTGTAGGCTGTCCCCCCCCAGTTCGGCCCCCCTTAGGCGTCCCCCCCCCCGTATCGGGGCCCCTGTAGGCGTCCCCCCCCCCCCGTATCGGGCCCCCTGTAGGCTTTCCCCCTCCCCCCCAGTATCAAGGCCCTCTGTAGGCATTTGCCCCCCCAGTATCAGGGCCCCCTGAGGCAGCCCCCCCCCAGTATCAGGCCCCTGTGGTATAGTTCCCCCCCCAGTTCAGGGCCCCTGTAGGAGTTCCCCTCCCCAGAAAAGGGGCCCCCCTTTGGTTTATCCCCCCCCCAGTATCAGGGCCCCCTTAGGCGTCCCCCCCCGAGTATTGGGGCCCCCTGTAGGCATAGTTCCCCCCCCCCAGTTTGGGCCCCCCGGGGGTAGTAGGTAGTTGGGAGAATGGCGCTCCGGGCCCCCCCGGGCGGTAGCTTGGGTTCCCATGTAGGTAGAATGGGCCCCTGTAGATTGGGGGCCCCCTTGTAGGCAGAATGTCCCCCCCCTGGAGATTGGGGCCCCCTTGTGGGAGAATAGTCCCCCCCCCTAGTTGGGGCCCCCCTTGTAGGAGAATAGTCCCCCCCCATGATTGGGCCCAGTTGTAGGAAAATTTCCCCCCCCGTAGACCAAATTTTCCCCCCCAGTAATGGGGCCCTTTTGGTATAGTTCCCTCCCCCCCAGTTTTGGGGGCCCCCCCTGTAGGTAGCCCCCCCCAGTTTAGGGGCCCTGGGGGATAGTTTTCCTCCCCCCCCAGAAATGGGCCCCCCCGTGGCATGTTTTCCCCCCCCGTTTAGGGCCCCCCTGTAGGCATGTTTACCCCCCCCCCAGTATTGGGGCCCCTGTAGACATAGTTTCCCCCCCCCCAGTTTTTGGGGCCCCCTGTAGGCATTGTTTCCTCCCCACCCCGTATTGGGTCCCCCTGTGGCTAGTTCCCCCCCCCCCCCCAGTATTGGGGCCCCCCTGTAGGAAAATTTTTTTCCTCCCCCCTTTTTTAGGAGCCCCCTGTGGGCAAAATTTTCCCTCCCCCCCCATTTTCGGGCCTCTGAGGCGTCCCCCTCCCCCAGTATCAGGGCCCCCTGGGGGGAGTTCCCCCCCCCCCGTACGGGCCCCCGTGGCATAGTTCCCCCCCCCCCCCTCGGATTGGGCCCCCCTGTAGGCTATTTTACTCCCCCCCCAGTATTGGGCCCCCCTGTGGCATAGTTACCCCCCCCCAGTATTAGGGCCCCCTGAGGCATTTTTTTCCTTCCCCAGTTTTGGATCCCCTTAGGATAGTTTCCCCCCCCCAGTACGGGGCCCCCTTGTAGGCATAATTTCCCCCCCCCAGTATCGGGCCTTCTGTAGGCTTAGCCCCCCCCCAGTATTGGGGTCCCCTGTGGCAATTTTTCCTACCCCAGTATTGGCCCCCCTGTAGGATAGTCCCCCCCCCGTATCGGGGCCCCTGTAGGCTTTTCCCCCTCCCCCAGTATCAGGGCCCCCTGTGGGAAAATTTCCCCCCCCCCCAGTTTCAGGGCCCTCTGTTGGCATAGTTCCCCCCCCAGTATTGGGGCCCCCTTTGGTAGGCATGTCCCCCCCCAGTATCAGTGTCCCTGTAGGTATATTTCCTCCCCCCATTTTTGGGGCCCCTTAGGTATATTTCCCCCCCCCCCCATTTATCGGGGCCCCCTGTAGGTATATTTCCTCCCCCCAGTTCGGGGCCCCCTGTAGGCATATTTTTCCTACCCCAGTATTAGGTCCCCTGTAGGGCTTGTCCCCCCCCCCGATCAGGGCCCCTGTGGGCAAAATTCCCCCCCCCTCCGTATCAGGGCCCCTGTAGGTAGTTCCCCCCCCCCCCAGTTTGGGGCCCCCTTGTAGGCATAGCCCCCCCCCAGTATCGGGGGTCCCCTGTAGGTATAGTTCCCCCCCCCAGTATTGGGGGCCCCTGTGGG
Organism: Phyllomedusa bahiana; assembly: GCA_025379985.1. NCBI lineage: Eukaryota > Metazoa > Chordata > Amphibia > Anura > Hylidae > Phyllomedusa > Phyllomedusa bahiana. The sequence continues at coordinate 4,088 of JAODAL010006658.1, forward strand.
TTATTTCCCCCCCCCCCCCGTTCAGGGCCCCCTGTGGTTTTGTTCCCTCCCCCCAGTTCAGGGCCCTGTAGGCAGTTCCCCCCCCCAGATCAGGGCCCCCTGGGGTATATTTTCTTCCCCCCAGTAAGGGCCCCCCGTGGGTTTTGTTCCCCCCCCCAGTATGGGGCCCCCCTGTGGGTTTATAGTTCCCCCCCCCAGTTCAGGGCCCCGTAGGCGTTCCCCCCCCGTATCAGGGCCCCCTGGGGTTTTGTTCCTCCCCCAGACGGGCCCCTGTAGGCTTTCCCCCCCCCCCCCAGTATCAGGGCCCCTGTGGGCATTTCCCCCCCCCGTTGGGGGCCCCCCCTGTGGGCATTTCCCCCCCAGTTCAGGGCCCCCTGTAGGTATAGCCCCCTCCCCCGTATCGGGGCCCCCCTGTAGGCATTTCCCCCTCCCCAGTTTCAGGCCCCCTGTAGGATTTTTTCCCTCCCCCCAGTATCGGGCCCCCCTGTAGGCAGCCCCCCCCCCAGTTTAGGCCCCCTGTAGGCTAGTTCCCCCCCCCAGTATTAGGGCCCCCTTGTAGGCATAGTCCCCCCCCAGTTCAGGGCCCCTGTGGGTATGTTCCCCCCCCCAGTATTAGGGCCCCCCTGTTGGAATTTTTCCCCCCCCCCAGTATCAGGGCCCTCTGTAGGCATAGTTCCCCCAGTATCAGGGCCCCTGTGGCAGTTCCCCCCCCACCCAGTATCAGGGCCCCTGTAGGCATTTCCCCCCCCCCCAGTATCGGGGGATCCCTGTAGGCAGTTCCCCCCCCTGTTCAGGGCCCCTGTAGGTATAGTTTCCCCCCGTATAGGGCCCCCCTGTGGCAGTCCCCCCCCAGTATCAGGGCCCCGTAGGTAATTTCCCCCCCCCCCCGATCGGGGCCCCCGTAGGCAGTTTCCCTTTCCCCCCGGTATCGGGCCCCTGTAGGTATTTTTCCCCCCCCAGTATCGGGCCCCCTGTAGGCGCCCCCCCCCAGTATCGGGCCCCCTTTTGGCTTTTTTCCCTACCCCAGATTAGGACCCCTGTGGTATAGTTCCCCCCCCAGTTCGGGCCCTGTAGGCAGTTTCCCTTTCCCCCGGTATCAGAGCCCCCTGTAGGTATAGTTCCCCCCCAGTATCGGGCCCCTGTAGGCAGTTCCCCTCCCGCCAGTATCAGGGCCCCCTGTAGGCAGTTCCCCTCCCCCCCCCGGGCCCCCGTATCTCATTACTTACCTGGCCGCGCTCCCCAGGCGTCTCCGTCCGCTCCCGGCCCCCAAGCCTGCTGCTTTAGGCTTGGGGCGGAGAACGGAAGCGGCAGGGGGCAGGGGAAATTTACTTCCCGCCCCCCTCCCCAGTAGGTACGGCAGGGGCGGGAGCGCACAGCTCTCTGTCCGCCCCTCTCTTAATTGTTGCGCGTGCCCCCGGACGTGCTAAAATTAAGATAGATGGAAGAAAAGGGGGCGGAGCCCGCCGGCAGCGGCGGGTCCCCCCCCGGTTCACGACCGCCCGGGCCCCATAGAGCAGTACCGGTTGTACTGCCCTATCGGCGGCCCTGTAATCAATGGATCACTAAAGGAGCAGCTAAGACAAAAATGATGAAAATGTTTCTTATTTAGTTTGCAAGTTTCCCACATCAATTTTACTTCGTGACAAAACCCCTTTAATATGTGTAGGTTTTTTCATGTTTAATGTATGCACAATATTGTTTCTCATTAAAGGGGTTGTCTCACTACATTGATTCATCTTACCTCAGTCCTGTTTTCTTGGTTTCATTTTGAATTCAGGGGCGTGTTTACTGGATTCTACTAGGCTGCAGTAGAAGCCAGGTCTGTAGCTATAGCAACCAGTGCTGGCAGCCTATCAGGAGAGATTGAACAGGTCTATAGCTATAGCGACCTGAGGAGCTGATGCAGCCCATACAAGAGAGGATATCTAGGGATAGGTAGGACACTGTTAATGGACATATATTGCAACGGGACTTGTTTTTGCAAGATCTTTAACATAAAAAGCAATCCTAGTAGTGAGACAACCCCTTTAAATATTTATTTTTATTTCATTATTTATTTTTCACTCTTTATTTGTATTACTTTTTTAAATCCCATTAAGGGATAACTAAACATTTTTTTTACACTTAGTAATGTATTAGCACATTCCCGTATACTCCGGTATGCTAATACATTACACTCTGTATCAGTATGACACAGGCTGCTGTCAGAGCAACACACAGTGTGTCCTGACCACAGGCCTCCCATGCACACAGCCCTGGGGCTACTCTAGATCCCCAGAGCTGACTGTATGTGCTGCTATACGCTGCAAAGACGGCGTGTGAATTCACCCTTGCTTGTATTGCAGAAAGAGCATCCAAAAGTGATTGCGAGCCATGTCAAATTGTTCTTAATTGAAAACTAGCTTTTCAGTGCATACAGCACTGTTTCCTCATTGAAAATGTCTATAAAAATCCATGGAGAGCAGAAAATCTGCGTCCAAACCACATCAAAATCATTATGGTTGTGTAGCAAATCCACAACAAAATCCACATCCAAACCACCTGAAGCAGCATCCAAAAACCCATCTAAAGCCACTCTGAAAATCCGAGTCCATCTCCATACCCAATCCAATCAAAACAGCTTGCAAATAGCGTCCATAAACCACAACAAAAAAAGTGGAAAAAAAATCACCTTTGAAAACAGTTTCAAATCACCTCTGAAATTGCAATTCCACATGTGCAGAAACTGTACTTACTGGCTTGGTGTTTAGATGTGGATTTTGCACTGTTTCCGCACTCAAATTTACTAAAAGCAGCCGTGCTAGTTCAGCCGTAGGATCCTCTGGTGCCATTGTAGACATGTCTAATCTTGTTTCAGGAGATCGTCTATTGCTCTCAGCTTCTTCTTAGGGTACGTTCACACAGCGTGTTGGATCCGTCTTTGGATCCGTTTAGGATTCGAAAAAACGCATCCAAAATTTCTGCCTAAATCGCATCCAAAACGCATGCAGGTACGTGTTTGGATGCGTTTTGGCTGCAGCAGAAACTCACCCTATAGTTTTAAGTAGGGTCCATTCTGCGTCAAACGGATCAAGAATTGACGTGTCAATTCTTCGAACGGATCTGAAAGACGCATGTAAAACACGTGTTGGTGATCACTCGTCTGAACCCCGATGCGTGTTGTTTCAATGGAAGCAATGTAATCACACTGCACATTGTTAGATGCTTGTTTGGGTCCGTTTAGAGTCCAAAACACAGATCCAAACACACATCTAAAAACGTATCCCAATACGGAGTCAACGCGCTGTGTGAACATATCCTAACTAGTGTTGAGCGATGAAATCACCAAAAGTTGAAATCGGGCAGATTTTCACTAAAATCTTGGTTCCGCGATGAAGAGATTATTTCTCTTAAAATCTGATCAATAATTGTCATCGCGCACCATTTTCGGCGCTTCCTGTAATTTTGTCGGCCAGCCAATCAGCACAGAGCACAGGGGGGGTGAAGAACATCACCAGTGGGGTGTGTAGGGATCTCTTTGGCTGCTGAAATCACATGACCTCGTTTTATCTATGTCACTGCACTTCCTGATTGGCGCCATTCCATTTAAAAGCTAGTAGAGACTATTTCCCAGCGTTTTTACAACTGAAAAGAATCCTTGATAGAGTAGTTAGCTTAGTGTACAGCAAGATTACATAATTCTAGTTAGTATTAGTTAGAGATTTGGAAACAGCTCTGCGGGAGGGGGGTAGGTGGGGGCGCCTGGTCCGGATTTCTCATCTCACGCCACTGGAAAATAGCATCAAATGTTATTTCTGCATAGCCAGCATCCACCACAGTCTGAGTTCAGGGTGTCCTTTTGTTGTGGGGTGCACGTCAGCATTTATATTACTCATATTTCTCCTCTCAAACCATGGTGAAATAACATCCAATTATATTTCTGTATTGCTAGTGGCTACCACAGTCTGAGTTACGGGTGTCCCTGTGTTGTGGGGTGCACGTCAGCATTTATATTACTCATATTTCTTGTCTCAAACCCACTCTAACTCGGGCCCTGCCAGCTGAACCTCCACGTTCCCCGTTCAGATGTTCTTGCTGCCACCACATATGTGACAAGTTGTTGGTCCCTGGTGCAAAAAGTGATAAGGGCAGGGGCATTGCTAGGGTCCTAAAACATCCGGGGCTCGGGCCCTTTGTGTTTTTCTGGGTAGGGCTGGGTTCACACGACATTTTTCACGCTTCATTGTGAACTGCGGATGTTTTTTTACAGAGAAAAACCTTGTGTTCCTGTCACTAATTTTCTGCACATTCCACACAGACCCCGTCCATTCCTCAGCAGTCATGTACAGTAAAAATTCACCAATGACAAATTTACTTTTTCAGAATTCTCACCTTCATATGACAATACCCTAAACAGTCACCAAAAACTCAACCTACACATGGAGCAAATCTACCAGAAAATGTGATTGTTACTAAAACCCCCTAAAAAAACCAAGTCCCCAAAACTATTACTACAAAAGGATCAAATAATCCTGCCACACCCTGACCGAAGCGACCCCCTCCCATGTGACTATCGCTGTACACAGGCTCTGAAGAACATATACCACCCCCATACAGGGGGCCAGATAGTGGTAGATACTAGTTGTAGTAGGCTCTGCAGACATATAAGGGATTACACTGCAGTTTAATTTGTAAATCACCGGAGACGTCTTTTTGATCAGCGTCGTTCACTTTTCCTTTTCTTCTCATCCGGTTACACCTTCATGCTGATTGCTCCCGGCCAATACTCGTCCTGAGGATTTGGAACAAATATCTTAGAATCCTCACATTTCCAGCAAATCCTCAATTATAGGTATAGCAGTCCCCTCAGTTAGGTATATAGGGGCACTGAAGCAGTATATGGGGCCACAGGCAGGTATATGGGGCCACAGGGAGGTATATAGGGGCCACAGGCAGGTATATAGGGGGCCCCAGGCAGTATATAGGGGGGCACGGCAGTATATGGGGGCACAGGCAGTATATGGGGCACTGAAGCAGTATATGGGGCCACAGGCCCCTATATGGGGGCACTGAGGCAGTATATAGGGGCCACAAAAAAGGTATATAGGGGCATGAGGCAGAATATAGGGGCCCCTGAGGTTATATGGGGGCCACAGGCAGCATATGGGGGCCACAGGCAGGGATATGGGGGCCACTAGCAGGCATTATAGGGGCACAGGCGCTATGGGGGCCACAGGAAGGGATATGGGGGCACAGGAAGGGATATGGGGGCCACAGGCAGGCATTTTAGGGCACAGGCCGTATATGGGGGCCACAGGCAGGGATTGTGGGCCAAAGTCAGTATATGGGGGCCACAGGCAGGGATATGGGGGTCACAGGCAGTATATGGGGGCCACAGGCAGGGATATGGGGGCCACAGGAAGGGATATGGGGGCCACCGGCAGGCATTTTAGGGGCACAGGCAGTATATGGGGGCCACAGGCAGGGATATGGGGGCCACAGGCAGGTATATGGGGGCCACAGGCAGGGATATGGGGGGCACAGGCAGGCATTATAGGGGCACAGGCAGCATATGGGGGCCACAGGCAGGGATATGGGGGCCACAGGAAGGAATATGGGGCCACAGGCAGGCATTATGGGGCACAGGCCGTATATGGGGGCAAAGGCAGGGGATATGGGGGCCACAGGCAGTTATGGGGCCACAGGCAGGGTATGGGGGTCACAGGCAGTATATGGGGGCCCCAGGCAGGGATTTGGGGGCCCCAGGAAGGGATATGGGGGCCACGGCAGGGATTTTAGGGGCCCCAGGCAGTATTTGGGGGCACAGGCGGGGGTTTTGGGGCCCCAGGCAGTAATTGGGGGCCACAGGCAGGGATATGGGGGGCCCCAGGCAGGCATTATAGGGGACAGGCAGTATAGGGGGGCCACAGGCAGGGATTTTGGGGGCCAAAAGCAGTAAAATGGGGGCCACAGGCAGGGATTTTGGGGGCCACAGGCAGGCATTATAGGGGCCCCGGCAGTATATGGGGCCACAGGCAGGGAAAAATGGGGGCCACATGGGAGCATATGGGGGCCTCAGGCAGGGGTATGGGGGCCAAAAAGGCAGGCATTATAGGGCACAGGCAGTATTTTGGGCACCGAGGCAGGTAAACGCTATAAATAAATAACACATTCATACTCACCTTAAAATCCCCCCGGCGAGCGCGCTCCGTCCTCTTCAGCCGCCCCTACTCTGGCAGCTCCTCGGGCGCACGGCCTATGACGCGCTGTGCGCCGAGTAGAGGCAGCGTCGCGAGAACATCACATCATCGCGACGCTGCCCGGGTGGGCGCACGGGGCCGCGGCGGGTCCTCAGCGCTGGGGAGGACCGGCGGCCCAGCAGTGTCGGACCAGAGCCGGTCCGACACTGTTGCGGAGCAGGGAGCGCCCCGCCTTTTGCCCCGCAGAAGCCCGCAGCTGCATGTGCGTCCAGCGGACGCCCCATGCAAACTGAAGGGCCAGTCGGTGCTCCAAGCCCACGGCAGCGGCCTGGAGCCGGGGAGACTCGGGGGACAGGGGGTTTATCCGGGGCCCGAGCCCCGAATAAAACAGCCTAGCGACGCCCCTGGATAAGGGTCTCCTGCCAGTTACCATGTGCCATTTCCATTACCGGTGTCTTGTTTTGTGTCAAAAGGGCCCCGTAGCAGCTGCTAACACTGTACCTGCTGTGGCTACGCCGTCCTCATCTTTTCGGCCAGTGAACGGAATTGATTATTTTAGCCTGTGAATTTTTTTCTGTGACTCTTGTTGCCTAATTGTCTTGCCTAAGAGGTAGCACGTATCCAGTTTACTGTTGTGGTTGTTAATTCCAGCTTCTCCTCACTTGTTTGGGTGTAAAAATGAACCTGATGTTCCTCTCCCATAGACTTTAATGGGAATCGGAGATTAATCGCAATCGAAGATCGAACATTGGGAGACGGTTCCACAAAATCTGGAATCTACTCGAATCAGATTATTTGCCGAATCACTCATCATTAACCCTAACACATCTAGCTGTTAGGTTAGTGGGTCCAGGAGGAGCCCCCACCCAAATCTAGATGAAGCTTTTTAAATCCTGTTCCTTAGTGATGCCAAGATCCCTCAGCTTCCAGCTGAAAAATGAGGATCAGGAGTAAGTCAATATGTATGTTCTCTGCAAGGTTTCTACCATGAGACCTTTATTTAAAAAAAAAAACTTTCCTATAGATCATCAACAGGTCCAATTATGGACCATATGTTTGGGGTTTTGACCTTTGGCGCTACCTGCCCTGTTGCATCATTAACACGGAATGAGAACATAGCCTTCCAGGATAAAGTCACTTAAAGTTCTGCAGAATAAGACGGTGCACTGGAAATAACCAAATAGCAAACTAGGCTTAAGGGGACACGGTGTCCTTATTTCTCAGCCATACAGCAACATCCCCCTGAAGGTTATGATGAACTGTCTGGTTGCATAAAAGGATTAGAAGCATGTTATTTAGAATTTTGCTTTCGGTACGTCTTTCCCTAGCGATGATCCTCTGCCCTGTGGTCACTAATTGCATCAGTTATGGTTCTTTACAACTTAAACTGCTGAATGAAATTTTCTGTGTATTCAGGCTCATCCATATCGGGTTAATGATGACATTTCCATTCGGATTCTCTAAGCATGTCAATTTTTGTATGCATATTTAAGCCATTGTGTGTGGTAGGTTAATTGGTTTCTGACTAAACTGAAAATATCGTGTGCTCCTTTGTGTAGGGAAGAAATTAGATTGTAAGCGAAAGTGGAGACGGGAGTAATAAGACTTCTAAAGGTTCTCGCCTTAAATATCACCACATAATATGTTTCACCGTAGCGGATTTGTTCTTTGAAATTTCTTCTTGGCCATTTTAATGATGTTTCATCCAAAACCATGACAGGACATAGACTGGTGCGCATCCCTCTCGGCCAATCAACCATGAGATACACATTGGTTAACATACAAGAGCTGCCTTTGAATGGTGTTTCATGGGCCCAATATCAGCCTCGGGCACTTTTTGATAAGTTTCACTTTAAAGAGCATTGCCCCATGACGGATCTTCTTTAAGTTCAACAAAGCAAAATCCAAGCAGCCTTCAAAATTGTCAGAAGGTTTCCAGAGCATTATAGATAACATTAGTCTTCCTCTAATATCCCTCATTAAGGGTTATCATCATTCACTATGGTAGCTACATTTGTAGACCATTGCTGAGGAGCAGCTGAAAGAAATGTTAATGACAATTCGTCTAAAACCCTTGTTCACATCTATGTTGAGGTTTCCATTCTGAGCGTCCATTGCAGATTTCATCATAAGTTACTGAAAATATAGTGGACCAAGCAGCACTTATTTTATTTTGAAATGGCAGACACCATGAAAGAAACCCAAGGGACTCCTGTGTAGTCACTGGAGTTCGTTGGGTGCAATTGGTGTCCATCATGTAACAGATTTGGCACCACCATTACTTTTGTTTTTTTGTTCCTATGATGGGACAGAAAACCTGAAATAAAAACACAGGTGTGAAGCTAACCTCAAGATAAATCTACTTTTCCATCATGGAGCCCAGATTGTGACCAAAGCTGCTTCAAGAATGGGATAGTCTAAATGCAAGGTTCCTGACCTGTAGTATGTTTAACCTAGGAAAACATGTTAGGTCTCAAGGGTTACCTGTAATACCACAACATGTGTTAACACAAACTTGGGGACACTTTTATGTCATTGATCTGAGTTAGTGGATACTTGGCTTAGAAATGCAAAGAATTATTAGTCAGTTTTTTACAGTACTAGATTTGTTCTTTGAAATTCCTTCTTGGTCACTATAAAATGTATTATCCAGTACCATGACAGGATGTAGACTGGTGCTAATTCCTCTCAGTCAGTCAACCATGAGATACACGTTGATCAACAAACAGAAGTTACCTTTGAATGGTGTTTAGTGGATCCAATACCACCCTGGAGCATTTTTTTGATAAAGCACTGCCCCATGACGGATCTTCTTGAGGTGCAAGGAAGAAAAATCCAAGCAGCCTTCAGGATTGTCAGATGACTTCCAATGCTAAAAGCAGCATTCTGATTCACCTCTCTCCTCGCTACTCCCCTGCCTCTCTCCTGCCCCTTCACTGGCTACCCATTGCCCAGCGAATCCAGTTCAAGCTAGCAACTTCGACCTACAAGGCTCTCCATAACCTCTCCCCTTCATACATCTCTGCCCTAATCTCCAGATATCTCCCCTCACGCACTCTCCGCTCCTCACAGGACCTTCTCCTCTGCTCTCCTCTTATCAGCTCCTCACACAACCGTCTCCAAGACTTCTCCCGTGCTTCACCCACACTCTGGAACTCACTGCCCCAACACATCAGACTCTCCCCCTCTCTCACCGGCTACAAACGTAACCTGAAAACCTACCTCTTCAGGATTGCCTATAACCAACATTAACCGTGTTGCACTGCTCCACCCCACAAACAGGTCTGCACCTCCCCTTCTGTCTCTTCCCTCCTTCCCTGTAGATTGTAAGCCCTCACGGGCAGGGACCTCTCTCCCTCTGTACCAGTTGTTAGTCACTTATTGTCACTTTGTAATTGTTTGACCAATGTTATTTATGTACCCGCCTGAAATGTACAGCGCCCTGGAATCAAGGGCGCTCCAAAATAAATGATAATAATAATAATTCTTGATAAGTTTAGTCTTGCTCCAAGATCTCTCATCGAAGGTTATCAGCATTCACTATTGTATCTACATTTTATTATTATTATTTGTTTTAAAGCAGCATTAATCATAGGGTGCTGTAAATTCATGGGGGGTTACATAGGTTACATGTAACATAGGTCTAAACAAAGTACAATGGCAATGCTAAATGACAAACAAATGGTACAGAGGGAGAGAGAACTCTGCCTGTGAAGACTTACAATCTACAAGGGGAAGAAAAAAGACCAGAGATGAGGAGCAGACATGTTTGTGGCATGGAGTAAGGGCAGCGGGGTTATTGTTATAGGCTATCCTGAAGAGATGGGTTTTCAGATTGGTTTTGAAACTAGTGAGGGTGGTGGAGAGTCTGATGTGTTGGGGCAGTGAGTTCTAGAGTAAGTGGGAGGCACGGGAGAAGTCTTGGAGATGGTTGTTTGAGGAGCTGACAAGAGGAGAGCAGAGGAGAAGGTCCTGTGAAGAGCGGAGATTACGTAAGGGGAGGTATCTAGAGATTAAGGCAGAGATGTATGGAAGGGAAAGGTTATGGTAAGCCTTGTAGGTCATTGTCAGTAGCTTGAATTAAATTTGTGGGCCATTGGTAGCGAGTGTGGGGAGAGGCAGAGAGAAGAGGCAGAAAAGGAGCAAGGAGAAAGGGGAATCAGACAGGCAGCATTGATGATGGTTTGAAGGGAATGGAAAGTCCTAGACAGGAGGCCACCAAGAAGCATGTTGCAGTAGTCTAGTTGGCAGATGACAAGGGCATGAACCAGCATTTTTGTAGTATTCAAGTTAAGGAATGAGCAGGTTTGAGAGATATTTTTCAGGTGGAGGTGGCAGGCATAGGTAAGGGCGTGGATCTGTGGCTTAACCCCTTAAGGACCCAGCGTTTTTTTTTTGGTGACACGTTAGTTTTTCCCTCCTCGCCTTCCCAGAGCCATAACTTTTTTATTTTTCCACCTACATAGACACATGAGGGCTTTTATTTTGTGGAACAAGATGTACTTTCTAATTGTGTTATTCACTGTAATATAGAATATACTGGGAAACCGCAAAAAAATACCAAGTGGGACAAATTGTGAAAAAAAAGTATTTTCGCCATGTTTGCGGGTGTTTTGCTTTTACGGCGTTCAATCTTCAGTAAATATAATGTGTTCTCTGTATTCTACAGGTTGATATGCATCTGGCAATACCAAACATATAAGGTTTCCGTTATGTTTTGGTACCGTAAAAAAATTCCAAAATTTTTCTATTTTTGAAATTTGCACCATGGAGCCATTTTGTGCGACCAATAACTTTTGTATACTAACACCTACGGACGTCAGTGAGGGAGCATTTTTTTTTCTGGCTGAAGTGTAAATTTTATTGCTAGCAGTTTGGAATGCATGCAAATTTTTTTATCACTTTTATTCCATTTTTTAAGTGACGTAAAATGACCAAAAAACGCAATTTTGGCGTTTGGAATTTTTTTTCTTCTACGGTGTTCAGCGTACGGGATAAATGATGTTATATTTTTATAGATCTGACTTTTTCGGATGTGGCGATACCAAATATGTGTAACTTTTTTATTATTTTATTGTTTTTATTTGTAAAATGGGGAAAGGGGGGTGATTTGAACTTTTAATACTTTTTTTGTACTGTAAAACTTTTTTTTTTTTTTTTTTACTGTAACATTGAGTCCCCCTAGGGTGCTTGACCACTAGGTGGCGCGATCGTTAATACAGTCTAATGCATTGCATAGGCAATGCATTAGGCTGTACCAAGATGGCGATTCCCCCACTTCCTGTCTGCGCCCGGAAGTGGAGCAAACCAGGACATGGCAGTGACGGGAGCGTTCACAGGGCTCCCCGCTGCCATGTCCGGGCATCGGATCGCTGCAGGTATGCTGCGACGATTCCGATCGCCCTGAAGATCGGGGCGCGGCACCAATCTTCATTCATTCAGACGCCGCGGCCATATTTGCCACGGCATCTGAAGGGTTAAACAACGCGGACGGGCAACGCTGCCCATTCGCGCTGTTACACCCGGCGCCTGTGCGGGGGGGTCGCGGAACGATCCCCCTGCAAAGCCCCTTAGGGACGCTGGGATATCTGAGTACTTCCAGAGTCCTTCATGGGTTAAGAGACAGAGAGGAGTCAAAGGCTTTCCCAAGGCCGTGGACGTTCGGGACTGGTGAAAGTAGAGCCATTGAATTTTATGGAGAAATCAGGTGGGGCATAGAGTGGGACAGTGGAAAGAGGATAAATTTAGTTTTCTCCACATTTAGTTTTAGGAGGCAGAAGGAGAAGAAGCAGAGCAGAGCAAAGAGTTAACATCTGGGCCAATGTAAAGTTGTGTGTCATCAGCATACAGATGGTGCTATGAGCTGACCCAGGCCACGAATGTAGATAGAGAAGCCCAGTGGACACAGGACTTACCTCTGGGAAACACCAACAGAGAGCGGACGTGAGGAGGTGGTGGTGCTAGAGTGACAGATGCTAAACGTCCAATCAGTGAAGTATGAGGATATTGTTTAAAGACCCAAGTCCGTGATGCTGAGGGTTGAGAGGATTTGGAGCAGAAGGGAGTGATTGACAGAGGCAGAGGAGAAATCTAAGGGCTAGTTCACACGGCTTATTGCCTACGTAATTGCGGGACGGATTTCGCCCCGCAATTACGCCGGCTGCCATGCAGCGGGGGCGGGGCGGGGGGCCGGCAGCTTGCGGGCCCCATAGACATTCATTAATCCCGTCGCGTACAGTCCATAAATAATGTGCATGTTACTTTCTCCCCACCCGGCGTATTCGCCAAGTGGGGAGGAGAAACGGAATCCATAGTTCTCTATGAGAACTGTGGATTATCGTAATGACAGGGATGGATTTCAGCCATACTGCAGCGCAAATACGGCTGAAATCAATGCCCATATCAGCCGTGTGAACAAGCCCTAAGAGAAGGACAGAGCAGTGGCGTGAGGCTTAAGCAGTTAATAGGTCGTTAGTGACTTTAGTTAGTTACCCAGTTACATAGTTTGTAAAAACGAAAAAAGATGGACGTTAATCTAGTTAAGCCTATTGTGCTATAGTGTTGATCCAGAGGAAAACCTCATCTGCCACTTCTCTGTTCAGGCCTCCAACTTATCCAGATCCCTTTGTAATAAAACATCATTCTCTGTTGTGTTAATTACTTTACACAGTTTAGTATCATCTGCAAAGATTGATATCCTACTGTGCAATCATTATATAAGGTCATTAATGAAAATACAGTATTAAAGATAACAGGGCCCAATACTGAGCCTTGTGGTCCCCACTAGTAACAGGGATCCAGTCTGAGTATGTACCATTACTCACCACCCTTTGTTTTCTATCAGTGAGCCAGTTACTTACCCACTTGCACACATTTTCCCCCAGTCCAAGCATTCTCATTTTACTTACCAACCTTTTATGTGGCACCGTATCAAATGCTTTAGAAAAATCTAGATATATGACATCCTGTGCCTCACCCCGATCCAGTCTAGCACTGACTTCCTCATAGAAGCTGATGAGATTAGCTTGACAGGAACGATCCTTCATAAACCCATGCTGGAACGGCGTTATACATTTATTTCAGTGAGATACTCCAGGATAGCATCTCTGAGAAAACCTTCAAACATTTTACCCACAACAGAGGTTAAGCTTACCGGCCTATAGTTTCCAAGATCACTTCTTGACCCCATTTTGAATATTGGCACCACATTTGCTGTGCGCTAATCCTTTGGGACATACCCTGATATTAGACAGTCCATAAATATTAAGAATAGGGGCCTATCTATAACAGTACTTAACTCCTTTAGGACACGGGGGTGTATACCAACAGGACCTGGGAATTTGTCTATTTTAATCTTCTTAATGCGGAGCTGCACTTCTTCCTGGGTTAGACAAGAAACAATTAAGTTGGAGTTTACCTCATCCCTCTGATCATCAACAGGAAGGTCATCCTCCTCGGTTAATACGGTGGAGATAAAAATTGTTTAATAGGTTTGCTTTCTCCTCATTGCCCTCTACAATACCTCCCTCACTACTCTTCAAAAGGCAAACTTTTTTTTAGTTTTAATAATTTTACTATTTATATAGTTATTTTTTGGGGTTAGTTTTACTTATTTTACATATTTCATTTTTTTCCCTATCGCTTTTTAGTGCCTCTTCACTGCCCTCCTGTTTAAGTAGCTTAAACGCTTTCTTTTTGTTATTTATTGCCTCTTTACATCTCTGTTGATCCACATTGGTTTTTTCCTGTTTCTAATCACTTTATTTCCATAAAGTATGTACCTCTCACAATGGGCACTTAAGATGTTTTTAAAAATCTCCCATTTATTATCTGTTCTGTTATTTTTGAAGACCTTGTCCCAGTCAATACGGTTTAGAGCCTCTCTAAGCAGATTGAAATTAGCCTTCCAGAAATTCAATGTTTTTGTGGCTACTCAACAAAATACTTTATTGAAGGATAATTGAAAATGTATTATATTGTGGTCACTATTTCCTAGATGACCCCAAACCTGAACATTTGTTACTCTGTCAGGTCTGTTAGTCAATGTTAAGTGCAGAATGGCCTTCCCTCTAGTCAGCTCCTGCACACCTATTGTCTTGTCTGGTTTATGGGAGCATATCAACTCACCGGCACCCCTTTCACTTTAGTCGGCTCCTACACCAGTTGGTATCTTTAGTTATTGGCAAAATGCTGTTTTCTTTATGAGAGTCACAGGTTTCGGTTTCCCAGTTTCCGTCTGGATACTTGAAGTCGCCCATAATTACAACCTTATTATGATTAGCCCCCTCATCTATTTGTCTGAGTAGTACATCTTCCATGGGTTCTGTTATATTTGGTGGCCTATAGCAGACCCCTTATTATTATTACCCCCATGTATATCTACCCATAATGACTCCATATGCTCTTTTCCTGTATTTATATTTTCCTGCAGTGTTGGCTTCAGACAGGATTTTACATAAAGACATACCCCTCCCCCTTCCGACTTTTACGTTCTTTTCTAAATAAACCGTAGCCCTGTAACTTGACCGTCCAGTCGTAGCTCTCATCCAACCCTGTCTCAGTTATCCCCACTATGTCATATTTTTCTTCACCGATAAATAATTCTAGTTTATGTATTTTATTAGGGCAGTCTCAGTACAGTAGTGGGACTAGAACCCAAATTGCAGCGGATTGAAAAAAGAGTTGGATGAGAGATGAGAGGACAGTTCAAGATAGACGCGCTGTTTAAATTTTGAGGCAAGTGGGAGCAGTGATGAGGTTGATCATTTGCAGACCAGTGCTGACGGAATTGTCCTAGACAATTTCTCTAACACCCAGTTCACATCTGTGTTGTATTGGATGTTCTGTTCAGAGTCTCCATTGCAGATTTAATAACAATAACAATAACAAGTGGGACACAATTGTGAAGTGGAACGAAATTTTATGTATATTTTAAACTTTTGTAAAAGAAAAAAAAATGAAAAGTGGGGCGTGCGATATTTTTCGGCCCCTTTACTTTCAGTGCAGCAAACTCACTCTAGAAGTTCAGTGAGGATCTCTGAAAGATCCAATGTTGTCCTAAATGACTGATGATGATAAATATAATCCACCTGTGTGTAATCAAGTCTCCGTATAAATGCACCTGCTTTGTGATAGTCTCAGGGTTCTGTTTAAAGCGCAGAGAGCATCATGAAGTCCAAGGAACACACCAGGCAGGTTTGTGATACTGTTGTGGAGAAGTTTAAAGCCGGATTTGGATACAAAAAGATTTCCCAAACTTTAAACATCCCAAGGAGCACTGTGCAATCGATCATATTGAAATGGAGGGAGTATCCGACCACTGCAAATCTACCAAGACCCGGCCGTCCCTCTAAACTTTCATCTCAAACAAGGAGAAGACTGACCTGAGATGCCGCCAAGAGGCCCATGATCACTCTGGATGAACTGCAGAGATCTATAGCTGAGGTGGGAGAGTCTGTCCATAGGACAACAATCAGTCGTACACTGCACAAATCTGACCTTTATGGAAGAGCGGCAAGAAGAAGCCATTTCTCAAAGATATCCATAAAAAGTCTCGTTTAAAGTTTGCCACAAGCCGCCCGGGAAACCAAACATGTAGAAAAAGGGGCCGTCTGGGAGACACCGAACATGTGGAAGGGGCCGCCTGGGAGACACCAAACATGTGGAAGAAGGGGCCGCCTGGGAGACACCAAACATGTGGAAGAAGGGGCCACCTGGGAGACACCAAACATGTGGAAGAAGGGGCTCTGCTCAGATGAAACCAAAATCCAACTTTGTGGCCACAATGCAAAACGATATGTTTGGCGTAAAAGCGACACAGCTCATCACCCTGAACCCACCATCCCCACTGTCACACATGTGGCAGCATCATGGTTTGGGCTTTTCTTCAGCAGGTACAGGGAAGATGGTTAAAATTGATGAGAAGATGGATTGAGCCAAATACAGGACCATTCTGGAAGAAAAGCTGTTGGAGTCTGCAAAAGACCTGAGACTGAGATGAAGATTTATCTTCCAACAAGACAATAACCCCAAACATAAAGCAAAATCTACAATGGAAGGTTCACAAATAACCGTCTCCAGGTGTTAGAATGGCCAAGTCACAGTCCAGACCTGAATCCAATCGAGAATCTGTGGAAAGAGCTGAAAACTGCTGCTCACAAACGCTCTCCATCCAACCTCACTGAGCTCCAGCTGCTCACAAGCGCTCTCCATCCAACCTCACTGAGCTCCAGCTGTTCACAAACGCTCGCCATCCAACCTCACTGAGCTCCAGCTGTTCACAAACGCTCTCCATCCAACCTCACTGAGCGCCAGCTGCTCACAAACGCTCTCCATCCAACCTCACTGAGCTCCAGCTGTTCACAAACGCTCTCCATCCCACCTCACTGAGCTCCAGCTGCTCACAAACGCTATCCATCCAAACTCACTGAGCTCCAGCTGTTCACAAACGCTCTCCATCCAACCTCACTGAGCTCCAGCTGTTCACAAACACTCTCCATCCAACCTCACTGAGCTCGAGTTGTTTTCCAAGGAAGAATGGGCAAGAATTTCAGTCTCTCAATGTGCAAAAATGATAGAGACCTACCCCAAGCGACTTGCTGCTGTAATCGCTGCAAAAGGTGGCGCTACAAAGTATTGACTTAAGGGGGCCGAATAATTTTGCACTCCTCACTTTTCAGTTTTTTATCTTTTAGAAAAGTTTAAAATATCCAATACATTTTGTTCCACTACACAATTGTGTCCCATTTGTTGTTGATTCTTCACAAAAAAAAATAAATGTAATATCTTTATGTTAAAAGCCAGAAATGTTGCAAAAGGTTGAAAAGTTCAAGGGGGCCAAATACTTTCACAAGGCACTGTATTTTGTAACGACAATCTCTGGATATGACACTGAACATGTGCACTCAATTTCTTTGGTCGATCATGGTAGAACCTGTCTTGTTAAACCACTGTATGGTCTTGGCCACCGTGCTGCAGCTCAGTTTCCGGATGTTGGCCATCATCTTATAGCCTTGGTCATTTTTATGTAGAGCAGCAATTCTTTTTTTCATCATCAGAGAGTTCTTTGCCATGAGAAGCCATGTTGAATTTCCAGTAGATGTGAGAGCAATGACACCAAATTTAACACACCTGCTTCAAATTCACCACTGAGACCTTGTAATACTAACAAGTCACATGACATTGTGGATAGAAAATGGCAAATTGGGAACAACTTGTCCATTTTCATGCACTAACTTTTGTTGCCAGCGGTTTATACATTGACAGCTGTGTGTTGAGTTCTTTTGAGGACACACCTGTCACGCTCATCAGAGCGATGGAAGGTGGATCCACAGGTCACCGTGTTGAGTTGGCGTAACCTATTCCGAGACTGGAGTCTAAGGGATCCTTTGTCTTTACCGGAGCCTGCCACAAGGCCAGACGGGCTGTGCTGCAGGAAACCCCAGGTTGCTAACCCCTACACAGGTGCAAGTGCTGATAGCCAAAGCTGGAGCATGGAATACGGAATGACATGGAGTGACCAGAATGTGGAGCAAGGGGACGAGGTCAAGCTGGCAAGACGTAGGCAGGATCAGCACGAGGCACATGAGAGAGAAGAATAGCTCGCTAGAGAATGCACAAAACTGACTGTAACTAGGGAACAAACACCAACAACTTGCCACGGAGGACAGGAAGAGGAATCCCTAAAAAAGTCCCTGTAAAAAAGGGCATTGGCTGACAAATTTACCTGTTGCGCGCTGGCCCTTAGTGGCTGGCAGAACATCTCGCAGCAGAGGGAGGATGCAGAGGAGCGTTCTGATGGAGGAGGAAGCAGGACGGGGTCGGGTGATGATATCTACAGCAGGACGGGAGCTGGGAGAGGGCATGAGCGCAGCCAGGGACCCGGAGAGCGGCGCGACACATGCCAGCCACCAGCTACCGAGTGCACCGTTACAACGCCAAATTTACACTGTTATACAGGCTGTACACTGACTACTTTACATTGTTTAAAAATATCTTCAGTGTTTTCTCCTGAAAAGATATAGGGTGACAAGTCTGAAAAAAAGGCACCTCAAGGTTAGTTTTAAGGTGCATTAAATCAGTGTAAAGTGTGTCTGAATGAACAAACCTGTCAAAAATTTGGCTTGTGGTATACCTTGCATAGTAAAATTGATGCACCTATCTAGGCACATTGCATAATTTAGGTGCATAATGTATCATTGCTAGCTTATTTAATACACCTACTTTAGGCACATTTAAATGTATTGTGCCCGGTGTATAATGTGCATAGCTTTGGTCTACTACAGTTCATTTAAATAGAGAATAGGGTGTCAACAGTTTTTTTGGCGCAAATTACACCAAAACAATGGCACATTCGCATTGGGACATGTCGCCCATAATATTTACAAAAATGTGAGGGGTGTACTCACTTTTGTGAAATGCTGTATGTACATTTACAGGTTTACACTTTTGAGATAATGGCTTTGTTTTGCTTCCTATTCCTAAGATCCTTTTATACAAGGACTCTATAAAATAACCTTTGGAAAATTTTCCCATCTTCTTCTTGCACGGCAATCTGTTCCTGAATTTAGCATTGTCCTGTAACACCATTCATATGCTGACAGCCTATACTATGATTATGCTGACAGAATGTTTTTCTTTTTTTCCTTTAGTTTTCCGGATCAATAAAATATTTTAAATGACTGGGTGCTATTCGTGTTTGAAATACAATTTCCATTACCGAAGTAAAAAAAAACACCAACAAAGAAGGAATAAACCGGGCAATTTGCAGACTTATTTAAAATGCATTGTATTCTTGAATGGGAGGTTCGAGAGATTTCAACGGGATAGGAGTTCAGAATTATTGACCAAAAGATTTAAAAAATTGAAAGTAGAAAAAAAAAACTACATTAAAAAATATTCACATTCGGCTTTGTGAGATCAATAATCCTTTCAAGCGCTGTCTCCACTGTCCCCACGTCTGCTTTCTGACTTTGGTATTATTTTGGCCTTTCTCTGAAGCTTGCAACCCTGGTGAAAAGCCTCCTTTGATTCTTTTCTGTTCCCGTCGATTTGCTTAGAAGTTTTGTTTGTGACTCGAAACATTAAAACATTAATAAAATGTCAAGGAAGTTCAATAACCCAAATTACAACATCCATTATCAAAGCCCCCCGCTGCTGCTGAGTGCCGATGATATTAGAGAAATCAGGATCATGCTGAGGAGAGATAGACCTTCTGTGAATACTCAAACACATTATTAAGGCGCATGAAGAAAATAAACATCTCATTTTACCCAAAAATGTTAAAATTGTGTTCTGTTCCCAAATCTGGGCTCAGTGATTGTTTTTTAGAAAGGTCCATAAATGGATCTGGTCAAAGGGGTTCTCTGCTTGGGTCAATCCCAACTTGGTAGAAGGCCCCCCTGACAATAAGCAGATCACAAAGGGCGACATGTATGAACGGGGCTGTGCCAGTTTTTTGAGAGTCATAGCTCTGTCCGACAGATGTATGAACAGTCCTACGCCAAAATCTGGAGACAATTCTACAAGTTCATGTCGCACAAAATTCATACAATGTGCCACATTTCTGAATGTGTCATGACATTATGTGCCGCGAAACCGTCGTACCAATCCATATCAATTTCATAGTGGCAAGATTGAGACAAATTTTGGCGCACACTCTATGCACCACTTTTTTGCGTATACAGTGCCTTGAGAAAGTGTTCAGCTCCCTTGAACTTTTCAACTTTTTGCCACATTTCAGGCTTCAAACATAAAGATGTAAAATTTTAATTTTTTGGTGAAGAATCAACAACAAGTGGGACACAATTGTGAAGCGGAACGAAATTTATTGCATATTTTGAATTTTTGTAAAAAAAAAAAACAACTCAAAAGAGGGGCGTGCAATATTATTCGGCCCCTTTACTTTCAGTGCAGCAAACTCACTCCAGAAGTTCAGTGAGGATCTCTGAATGATCCAATGTTGTCTTAAATGACTGATGATGATGAATATAATCCACCTGTGTGTAATCAAGTCTCCGTATAAATGCACCTGCTCTGTGATAGTCTCAGGGTTCTGTTTAAAGAGCAGAGAGCATCAGGAAGATCAAGGAACACACCAGGCAGCTCCGTGATACTGTTGTAGAGAAGTTTAAAGCCGGATTTGGATTTAAAAAGATTTCCAAAAATTTAAACATCCCAAGGAGCACTGTGCAAGTAATCATATTGAAATGGAAGGAGTATCAGACCACTGCAAATCTACCAAGACCCGGCCGTCCCTCTAAACTTTCATCTCAAACAAGGAGAAGACTGATCAGAGATGCAGCCAAGAGGCCCATGATCACTCTGGATGAACTGCAGAGATCTACAGCTGAGGTGGGAGAGTCTGTCCATAGGACAACAATCAGTCACTGCACAAATCTGCCCTTTATGGAAGAGGCAAGAAGAAGCCATTTCTCAAAGATATCCATAAAAAGTCTTGTTTAAAGTTTGCCACAAGCCGCCTGGGAGACACCAAACATGTGGAAGAAGGGGCCGCCTGGGAGACACCAAACATGTGGAAGAAGGGGCCGCCTGGGAGACCCCAAACATGTGGAAGAAGGGGCCGCCTGGGAGACACCAAACATGTGGAAGAAGGGGCCGCCTGGGAGACACCAAACATGTGGAAGAAGGGGCCGCCTGGGAGACACCAAACATGTGGAAGAAGGGGCCGCCTGGGAGACACCAAACATGTGGAAGAAGGGGCCGCCTGGGAGACCCCAAACATGTGGAAGAAGGGGCTCTGCTCAGATGAAACCAAAATCCAACTTTTTGGCCACAATGCAAAACGATATGTTTGGCGTAAAAGCAACACAGCTCATCCCCCTGAACACACCATCCCCACTGTCACACATGGTGGGGGCAGCATCATGGTTTGGGCTTTTCTTCAGCAGGGACAGGGAAGATGGTTAAAATTGATGGGAAGATGGATGGAGCCAAATACAGGACCATTCTGGAAGAAAACCTGTTGGAGTCTGCAAAAGACCTGAGGCTGTGACGGAGATTTATCTTCCAACAAGACAATGATCCCAAACATAAAGGAAAATCTTCAATGGAAGGTTCAGAAATAAACGTATCCAGGTGTTAGAATCCAGGTGTTAGAATGTGCAAAACTGATAGAGACCTACCCCAAGCGACTCGCAGCTGTAATCGCAGCAAAAGGTGGCGCTACAAAGTATTAGCTTAAGGGGGCCGAATAATTTTGCACGCCCCGATTTTCAGTTTTTTATTTTTTACAAAGGTTTAAAATATCCAATAAATTTCGTTCCACTTCACAATTGTGTCCCACTTTTTGTTGATTCTTCACAAAAAAATTTACATTTTATATCTTTATGTTTGAAGCCTGAAATGTGGCAAAAGGTTGAAAAGTTCAAGGGTGCCAAATACTTTCGCAAGGCAGTGTAAATGTGCCTTGCAATGGCACACATTTATAAAGTGCTGTGAGACACTTTCATACATACTGACAGATGCTATACTAATTTACTGAGAAGTACGAATGTCGAGGCGGCGTCATACATGTCCAACACAGTTTCCCTTTGCTGGAAATCCCCAGTGATCACCTGTAATCTGCAGGGAAACCCAGCAATAACTGTTCAGCTTCCCTACAGTGCCCCAATGGGGAGATAAGGCATTACATGGTGCCCATTTAAATCAATGGGTTGTACGTGTAATCGGGACCAGAGAGATCCACCAGAGAAAAAAAAACAGATGATGGACCTGAATAGAGGGCCTAGGGCCAGAAAAATATTGTTGCTTTTTTCTCCAGAAAGAGTATCACATTTGGTTGTGTTTGGTATTGTAGCTCAGCTCTAGTGAATGAATGGGGCTAAACAGTAATGCTGCACATAACCAGTGGTGCAGTACTGAAGGAAGCCATGTTTTTTTCTACTCCTCGACAACGCCTTTATTTTAAAAAAATTTAAAAATGGTTAATATTTTTAATAAAGAAAATAGTAACAGAAAGTGTACACTCACCTGTTTAACCCTCTGTTGCTCCTGAACTAACTTTACTGCGGTTCGCCTACCCCATCATGGTCTCCTGGCAGCAGTGATGGCATGTCATACTACCAGCCAATCACTGGGTAATGCCAGTAAGCACAATATAAAACCACTGTTGCCAGTAATTGAAAAAACACCAAATCGTATATGAATCAAAAGTCAGTAGATTGCTTTCTTGAGAAAGTGCAGGTGATCTACTGACTTGTGGTGATGTATATATGATGTCTTTATACTTATTCTTGTGATGCTTTAAAGGGAACCTCTCACATAGGTTATGCCCCCTTGCTGAGGGCAGCACTAGCTAGTGTCAGTCCTGCTGTTTCCAGCGCTGTGTCCCTTATTCTGTAAGATGCAGCAGTTTTAGAGAATTTACCCCTCAAATCGTATTCATGAGTAGGTGTTAGCCCCGCCCACCAACGGCTGGCCCCGCCCACTGACAGTTATTCACATGTTTCTACCTATTGAAAGTAATAGGTTTGTCAGTTGAGGTGGGCGGGGCTAGCCTCCAATTGGCCGGGTTTGAAAAAAACTGACTCTTCGAATGACTATTCTGGCTGAAAACTGCAGAGTTGAGCATTAAATACACGAAAACTCCTGCATCTTACAGAATAAGGGACACAGGGCTGGAAACAGCAGGTCTGACACTAGCTTGTTCTGCCCTCAGCAAGGGGGGCATCACCTATGTGACAGGTTCTCTTTAATGCTACTATCACCAGTACTATGTATTGAATTATGTTTCAGTAGGATTAGTTTGCTATCTTAGTTGGGTATGGTATTATTTTGTATTTATATTTTACATTTGTTTAAATAAAAGTTTAGTTTTGTACTTTAATTTTTTGGTATTGGTTACAATTACTGTGTTTTTTGTAATTTTTGGTATCCATTGTCTTTTTATATTTTTGATTGGCCCTTGTATTTATAAATTTACTATTGGCAATAACTGGCAGCAGTAGTCACATGATGGTAGGGCACTATCACTGCAACTATCAGAAACCACTGGAGGACCATGGGAGATCAGTTCTGGGGTGGTGGAAAATTTAACAGGTAAATATAAGCTTTTCTGTTATTGTTGCCCACATTTTTGGACATAGATGGACAAACTCTTTATCATTGTTTTTACCAAAATAACATCACCCCCATCATTTACAACATACCGCGGAAAAAAGGATGCAGAAAGTTGCATGTTTCTGCTACTAGACTGTGTACAGCAGGGAAAATGTCTTCTTCTGCCATGTAATTTAAGTTGAAGACCTAGAGATTTCCTTGTTGGTAATGGGGAGAGGTTCAGCTTCACTCCAGATCGATCTTGAGTTAAAAAGGCTCATTAGGTGCCACTTAGGATAGCTCTTTAATCGGTGTCAGACTGCGGCACTTGGGGGTGTGAGGCCCACCAGTGGAGATGATTCTTGGGGCTCACCAGTGGAGTTGATTCTTGGGGCTCACCAGTGGAGATGATTCTTGGAGCTCACCAGTGGAGTTGATTCTTGGAGCCCACCAGTGGAGTTGATTCTTGGGGCCCACCAGTGGAGTTGATTCTTGGGGCCCACCAGTGGAGTTGATTCTTGGGGCCCACCAGTGGAGTTGATTCTTGGGGCCCACCAGTGGAGTTGATTCTTGGAGCTCACCAGTGGAGATTATTCTTGGAGTCCACCAGTGGAGTTGATTTTTGGGACACACCAGTGGAGGTGATCCTAGGAGCTCACTAGTGGAGTTGATTCTTTGGGCACACCAGTGGAGTTGATTCTTGGGGCCCACCAGTGGAGTTGATTCTTGGAGCTCACCAGTGGAGTTGATTCTTGGAGCCCACCAATGGAGATGATTCCTGGGGCCCACCCTACAGCTACTGTACATGACTTCACATACTGCACTTTTGCACTTCTGCTTCTTTTTCTGCTTTTCTGCCTGATAAGAACTGTAGTTTCTGTGGGATATATTTCTGTTCTAAGGTCTATCTTTTCGGTGAAAAATGCAATGTTATGCTGACAGTGTGAAATCAGTAAAAACAAGAGTTAATGCATTGTGAAAGCCTTGAGCAGAGATGGTCACCGTAGCAGCAGAGGTGGGATAAAGATTTTTTTTAGTTCTATGGAGTTCTTAGAGTTCAGTTCCTTGCAACTTACAAGTCCTGCCCTGGACCTCAGGGGTGTCAAACTCATTTGCACCAAAGTCTACATCTGTGTAATGGTTGCCATTAAAAGGCTATTGGCGGGTGGCTAGAGCTCTCCAAGGTGTTCTTCTGCCTGTGAGTTGCTGAAAAAAAAGTGGACAGATGGTTCTTCTACCTCTGGACCTCGTGCATCCCTACTCACTGGGTCACAAAAAATAGCACAGCTGGCCGGACTCACCCCGCGCGTCTTGAGTTTGACACATGAGCTATAAGGCCTAGGGTTTATGTTGTGTATGATGTACACTGACCTCTTGCTGTCTACTGAATGGAAAAATAAAGCTGGCTGCTATCAGTTTTAACACCTTACCGACACAGGAACTATCCATACGTCCTGGTGTCGGTAAGGTTGTATGTAGCGGGATTACTCACGCGATCATGGCCATGGCATCTAAATGAATAGAAAACCGTGTAGTGCACCATTTCTCACTTTGATTGGCACCCCCGCAGTGAGATCGCAGGGTGCTGATCGGTTGACATGGCGGACGGAAGCCTTTTGAAGATTTCCATGGCCGCCATGTCTCCGTTTTACAACTTCCTGCCCCAGTTTATAGAATATAAAAGGGTGCACCAATAATTGTGCCCCCTTATGGTCAAGTTAAAAATAATAATAATATTTTAAAGTGTAAAAAAAAAATCTTAAAAGTTCAAGTCTTTGCCATTTTACAAATAAAAAAAAGTATAATTGGTATCGCTGTGTCCGTAAAAGTCCAGTCTATTAAAATAGAACATCAATTATCCCGTATGCTGAACACTGTAGAAAAAAAGAAATTCCAAATTTCAAAAATTGCAAGAAAAAGTTGCCAAAAAGTCACATCTATCCCAAGATGTTACCAAAAGTTTATACATGGAAGCAGAAAAAAAGTTATTTGTCAGAGAAAATGGCACTGAGGTGCAAATTTAGAATATGTTTGTTTTTTTTGTTTCAGTACTAAAACAAAGAAAACCTTACATATATAGTATTGCTGGAATCATATCAACCTACAGAACACAGATAACACATCATTTATACCGAAGAGTGAACACTGTAAAAGCAAACCCCTGCAAACGTGGCCCAAGTATGTTTTTTCACATTTTGCCCCATTTTTTTGCAGTTTTCCATTAGAAACTCCATTTTACCCCGCAAAATAAAAGACCTCATATGTCTATGTAGATAGAAAACTAAAAAAGTCAGGGCTCGGCCACACGGCAGTGGCAAAAAGCCAGTTGGATTTTGTTTATAGAATCCGGCCAGTATATTATCATCTTTTGGAAGGTTTTGGGGACGGGTCTGTCCACGGTTTGTGGATTCGACCGTCCCCCTTAACCGTTGAACAGTACATTTTCTGCTTGAAAACTGGGTGGAAGAATGTGCATGTTCCAAGTTTTTTGGATGGTGTTCGAATTTGAAATCCGACCGCAGAAAATCCGAGCTTTGTAGACTACAGCTTGGATTTTCTGTTGGTTTATGGGAATGGTTGACAGTTTTTCAAAACTGAAAACTAGAGATGAGCGATTTAATCTCGATCTAGATTCGATCCGATTTTTTTTTCTTAAAATCGGATCATAAATTGAGATCTAGACTTGTGATCGCGCCATTTTCGCTGCTTCCTGTACTTTTGGCAGCCAGCCAATCAGTGCAGAGAACAGAGAGGGGTCAAGAACGTCACCAGTGGGGGGTGTAGGGATCTCATTGGCTGCTAAAATCACATGACCCTGTTTTATCTATGTCACTGTACTTCCTGCTGAACGCCATTACGATTACAGACTGTGAACAGAACGCATTGTTCTCTCTGTACTGCTTTTTTCAAAGCAGGCAGAAACACCATTTCCCAGCGATTTAAGAAAGGAAAAGCTGCTAGATAGATTAGTTAGGGTTGGAGTACAGCAAGATTAGGGAATCCTAGACAGTAGTAGTCAGAGATTTTGATATAGCTGCATACTGTATCTTTGCATTGCTGCAGTTTCGGGAGGGGGGCAGCTTGTGCGCAAATTACAAGGACTGAAGCAAGAAAACTATTGATTTGGTGTCAGAGTTTTTCCATAGCAACCCAATTCCTAGATATTCCATAGAAAAAATTCTATTTCTAATCCTAGTTGCCAATTATAGGGATTTAAGAACACTTTTATTGTGTTTTCTTGTTTTGCTGGTTTTGGGGTCATGCTGCTGTAAAAGACAGCGATAGTAAAGGTCCTATTCAAAAAAATCTTGTTTAAAATAATATTTTCTTCTTGAAAATTTTTAATGAGTGTCCAAAAGGTCATTTTTGCTGGTTTTGGGGTCAGGCTACTCTAAAAAGGGCGCCAGGGGTGCCAATAGGGCAGTACCCCTGTCAGGGGCCCTATTCAAAAAGGGGCCCAGTAATATGTTAAACATAGGAACTAGTAATGGGTGGGGGCCCCATTTGATTTAGCTGCATGGGGCCCTGAAATGGTTAATATATGACTGATGGCAGCCCTGGCTACCACTGCACTCCCTATAACTATGGCCCTGCCAGCTGAACCTCCATGTTCCCCAATGGGATGTTCTTGCTGCCACCACATATATGACATGTTCTTGGGCCCTGGTGCAAAAAGTGATAGGGGGATCCTGCCAGTTACCATGTGTCATTTCCAATACCGGTGTCTTCTTATGTGTCAAAGGGGCCCCATAGCAGCTGCTACTGCTTTACCTACTATAACTAAGCTGTCCTCATCTTTTTGGTTAGTCACTGAAAGGAATGAATTATTTTAGCCTGTGAATTTTTTTTATGTGACTCTTAGAGACAGATTTTTCTTCACTAAGTTGTTCCCGGTATCCAGTTTACTGTTGTGGATGGTAATTGCAGCTTCTCCTCACCTGTTTCGGTATAAAAATTAACCTGAACATCATCTCCCATTGACTTTAATGAGAATCAGCGATCTAGATTTTATTTTTTTTTTTGTGATCGCTCATCACTATTGAAAACCATCTGAAAAACTGACTGAAAACCCTTCCTGTGTGGACATACCCTTATGCCTCTTGGAAGGCCAGTAGGAACAAAACTTAGAGACATATTTTTATAACCCTCTGTCAGGAAGGAGTTAAGCCAACACTGTAGATGGAGTGATATGTATTGATGTACCAAAAACCATTTAACCAAGGAGATGGTGACCCCCAAGAGCTAATAGACCCCTAGTTTGTCAAACGTGCTATTTGGATATGATCTAAAACCATTGCCGTAACTATATCCAAAGCAGCGACTACTATAGGGCCCAGAGGTTTTGGGGGCCCCACTCAGATACAAGAACATAGGTAATTGGTGGCTTTCTGCTCTCCAGCACTACTACAGTAAGTGGGCTCCCAGATATATGGTGGGATTTTTTTATACCTTTAATTATTGCTAATTATTTTGCTGTTTATTGTCATTAGTTGATGGGGCCCCATCTGATTTTGTTATGGAGCCCTATGAATTCTGGTTATGCTCCTGACTACAGAAGTGGCAAATGTTAAAGGGGTTGTATCATTAAATTAAATGGTCTTCAGAATAAAGGGACAGTGAAAACAAGCAACTCTGCGATTGGATGTCATTTGCAAAGCTGTCTTGTTTTCACAGTCTCCCTTATCTTCGTTTTGTGTAAACACAGTTCCCCAGTGCCGGTCCGATCCCTCCTCCTTTCATTTCATTGGCTGACGGCTCTACTATTTTACATTCTGTCTGGCCCCCGATCGTATTCATGGGAGCGTGCATTCCTGCCTCTCTCACTCAGAATAAGGGGCCGGCAACATTTCACTCTGCACAGCCAGCAGCTCCACAGTAACACTGCAGCTGCTTCTACAATCAGAAAACAGCAGAATTGTGCCTCGGTGCCTAATGCTCATGCGTGTAAACATAGAAGGGAGACAGATCTGTGCTGCTCTGGATGAGTTCATAGAAGACTGGATACAACTGTAACAAACCTCCAGCTGTGAGAGGAGAAGAGATCAGTGCTCTGAGTTCATAGAAGACTGTCTAGACTGAATGCAGGCCTGTGGTATGTAAACAAACAGCTCTTACAAAATAAGACTGCATAGGGAGAGGAACAACGCAGTGACATGTGGACTCAGACAGAGAGAGGGGAGAAGAGCAGGGATGTGCTATCCCCTCCCACTGATCTCAAACAAACACACTGACTCGGGAGCGAGCATGAACAGTGAAGGGGGGATGATGTCATCCCCCTTCAGTTAAGAAACACCCAGCTGGGAGGGGAAGAAACACCCCTGTATTTGAAGATCTGAGAAACTGAAAGTACAAGGAAACAGACGAACTGATGAAGCGATAAATCCCCTTTAACTTGAGATTTATCACGTTATGATAACTATATCTGTACACTGAGAGTGTTGTGTTATGTGGCAGAAATTTTCACAGAAGTAACAACTGGAAGCACAACTGATGATTATTAGAAATGATCACCAATTGAACATACTGACAAAATTACCTTCAATAGAGGACGACATTATTCCAACAAAATGAGAACAAAATAAATTCTATTTAGCAAATTTTGACCAATGATCTAGCACAAGATTATCTATTTCTACATTTCGATTAAAGATGAGCCTCTAAATAATTAATGGGATTCTAAATCACATAGAAGATTCTAAATCTTCATAGAAGAGGACTGTGGAAGCCAAAGAAGTTCAAGGGCATTTCCCCTTCTGTCCTTCCTATAACCCTGTGCATGATATTCTAATAGAGTCATTGTGTGACGGTTACTCACTGATTTTTTTTTAGCTTTATAAATTACCTGGACTGAGTTTTTAACCACAGACAAAAAAAAAAAAAAAAGACTTATTTGCTTTGTGCTTTTTGCTTTCATGTCCGTCAAGGAAAAATGACTTTGGTGCAAGTGTTGATTCATAGACTGACAAGGGATAGACTGTGGAGTTGAGTAACTTTGCTGTGCAGCCCAGATAGAGTTGATCATTTATCTAATTCCTATGTTGCTTGGTAGATTAACATTGTTCTATTCCCATATCAACAAGACTATTGTGGAATGCTTGGGGACATCATTCTTTCTATCAGCGAGAAGACTATAATTCTTTTTCCTCGGTGCATTCAAATGCAAAGGTAAAGCAATTCCTCCAGGGAACTGTTGTAAAACCCTTTGATTTATCCCTTCATTAACCTTTTAAAGGTTCTGAGGATTCGTTGTACTGACTAAAATAAGAAAATACACTGTCATTATTTTTTAAATGTTTGCAAATATATGGCCTTTGAGACTCTGCAGGCCACGTTCTACCAAGAGTCACTTCATGGTCTCTAAAACAATAACTCTCTATCGTAATCTGAATAGACAGATAAACTGTATGATATTACTCCCTATACTGCTGTAAGGTGGGATACTGGGTCAGGGTTTAGCACTACGAATTTCCTAAAATGATGTTAGGACTTTGACACCCAACCGTAGCCGATATGGTTATGGAGCTTGCGTGTTCTTCATGTTCTTGTAGGTCTAGGTGGCTTTCTATAGAAGTGTCCCCAATTTGTGTTTAAGAAAGGGAGACACCTTCCAGCCGTGTGTAAGGCAACTTTCTAGACAGCCAGTGCCCTGCTCTGTACTGATAAAGGGCATGAATCCTTACGGGTGACTATTCCTTTTGAAACTCCAGGGGAAGGCGTAATGTATCTCATTGGGGAGAATGAGCACCATGTTGGTGTGTGAGAATTTAAATTGCCTTTTTCACCTCTCGGGGTATTTTGCATAGAAATAAAGGCTCATAGTAAACAGCAAATACCCCAAAACAGATGTCTGTAGATGAACGTCACTGGCTTGGCTTCAATCCCTTTTACATTGCAAGACTCTTCTGAGACAACATTCAATAGCTGGTGCTGGCTAGCTATCCTACTCTTTCCCATAAGTTTTTGGATGTAGCATTCCTCAAGTGACATCCAACTGACTGAGCTTTGCAATGTGAATGGGATTAATGCCAACCAAATATTCATCTGCATACAATTGTTTCAGGGTGTTTGCCCATCATCATTGCAGAATGAATACTTAGATATAATTATAATTAGAATACTGGTTGGCTGGATGCATGGTGCCTCTCCCTTTCAAGCTAAATATAGAGCCTCTTACCTAGACAACCAGTATTTTACTCTGCACTGATGAGGGACAAACACCCTGAAACAACTGTCTGCAGATGAATATCTGGTTGCCATTAACTCCATTCACATTGCAAGGTTCAGCGAGTTGGATGTGACTTGAGGAACACTAAAAGGTGGCGCTGCAGAGTCCTAGCTAATTTCCCATGAGCCAATTTCAATACATTTGAATCTCAATGGAGCAACTAATGGTGTATAAGTCTCCACGCAGCTATGTGGTGTGTCTCCCAAATGAGCTATTTCTTTTGGAGGAGACTCTTGTTTGGAAAGTGTGAAATAGTATTGTTCTGTCTAGATGTCAGCAAATTGGAATACTTTTTCCTTGGTACACTATCTAAAACATAATTTTTACTACCAGTCTCTTCAAGGAGAATTAGTTCTCCCCTCAGCTAGATCTAAATGGTCTCTATAGCGAAGCAATACTAGTCCCCGGTGCTACCGCCATAGACAACCATTAAGGTCCCAAGTTGATACTGGTCGCTAAGCTATCGGCTTGGGAACTTGCCGATCGGCGATGATGGTGGCGCCGGGGACTAACTGTATGTCCGTTCTCAGGACATTTTCTGAAAAATAAGTATCTATATCAATGGTCTCTTCGATAAGACTTATTACCCACCCTAAAGTAGTGAAAACAAATTATGGGTAGACTTTTACTCAGGGCAAATATTCTGCTTACTTGCTCTAGCCCTATACCTAGATATTCTGGCCATGTTACATTGGCTTGTTGGCACCCCTTCTGGTACCCAGGACCTGGGTCACTTGCCTATCCCAGCTCACTCTTACATAGTTCCATAGATTGTAAAGCTGAAAAAAGACAGACGTCCATCCTTTTCGGCCTATTGTGCTATAGTGTTGATCCAGAGAAAGGCAAAAACACCCCTGAGGTAGAAGCCAATTGTCCTCATTTTAGGGGAATAATTCCTTCCCGACTCCAGTCTGGCAATCAGAATAAATCCCTTGATCAGCGACCCTTCTCCAGAATCCTGTTCACTCTTAGCTAAACCTAAGGAGCCCAATGGGACAAGAACCAATATGAGTGTTTTCTCTGTGAGACTCTAGACAGTATGATACATCTATTTAATATTTAAAGCTTAAATTTTAAGCCACAGTTTTTCAATGGTTTAGAATGTCTATGAAATCTCATATTTGGGTCAATACTAGAGTATTCCATTGGCAAGAGAAAGAGCTACTGCATCAGGAAGCATTTTACAAGACCTAAGAATATTTCTGTATGGCTGTTAATGACTGGAGCAGGACCTCTAAGGACAACTCGAACCAAGAAGCCACATTTTTGCCAGCGTTAAAAGACATTGGTCGTGTGTACACCAACATCTCCATGCTGCATAAACCATCCTATGACTGAAGAACACTAAGGGTATGTTCACACGGGCAAATTTCAGCGCACATTTCGCATCGTATTTGCGCTCTAATACGAACGAGATGCGTGCCGAAATTACGGTAATCCATAGTTCTCATGGAGAACTATGGATTACGCCTCGACCCCCCGCACTTACAATACGATCATATTGTACGCACGGGGAGATAAGTGACATGTCAATTACTTGCGGTGAATACGCGCCACGAGTAATGCATGTCTTTGGGGCCGGCGGGCTTCCGGCCCCCAGCGCCGCGGGAGTACGCGCTGGTCAGCGCGACTCCCAAAGCACCCGTGTGAACATAGCCGAAGGAGGACATGTATGAAAACTGTCTAGGTCTAAGACTTTCTTTGTTACCCATAGAAACCAATCACAGCTCCCCTTTCATTTTTTCAGAACACTATATGAAATTAATGGGAAACTCCGATTGGTTGCTATAGGCAACAAAGAAAGTCTTAGACCTGAACAGTTTTCATACTTAAAGCCCTAAGTTACTGTTCTTTTCCACTGTTAGTTTTCAATGAATATAAGCACAATTATTAGAATGATCAATACATTTGAATGTTCCCCGGTTTTGGCTCAGGGCTGAAGAACTCTACAGATTCAAGTGCTTCCTCAATCAAGGATGAGTGCCTTCTATTATAAAATAACAGACCCACAATGCTTAGGTTGTTTGCAGCCGTTCACTATCATTGTATGATTGACGATATTGTATTATTCAATAAAAAGGACAGAGAATGGAATTATTTTTAGAAGGTGGCTGTGAAATGGTAATTGCACCCAGGAATATTTTAGGTAATCTGGAATCCCAAAAGCCTAATTATCATGACCGTACAGTGGTGTTAATCCTACCTGGCCAGTCAGCAAATGCTTTTGGTCAACCTGCCCTTTTATGTGTCCCAGTAGATGGAGGAGACCCTGAGCCACATGTATGAAAACTGTCTAGGTCTAAAACTCACTTTGTTGCCCATAGCAACCAATCACAGCGCCCCTCTCATTTCATATAGTGCTCTGGAAAAATGAGAGGGGCGCTCTGATTGGTTGCTATGCGTTTTAGACCGAGACAGTTTTCATACATGTGGCCCACTGTGGTGGATTTAAAGAAGTCTTTGGCAAAACAACCTTGAAACATGCTGAACGATGCTGGGTAGTAGAAGACTCATTTAGACTATTAACTTTATCAAGGGTATTCTGTCCAAACCAGATATTTACTTTTACACTTCTATCCTCAAGTTGAACCTGACACGAGGATTTCGCCCCTCAAAACTCCAACAGTAGCTGACACTTGTGCTGTTGTAGTTGGCCTTCGCTTCCATGTGTAGGTTAAAAATGTATAACTAATAAATATCACAAAACATCATTCATAGTATGGCAGTGATTGATTTTCCACACCGAACCGATTCCAATCCGGATTTCACGAGTACTTTAGTATCCAAACACGATGTATGGCTAAAAGACATGGAAAAAAGGAGTCCTACTAGCATCTATCTCTATTACGTGATCCCTATTTCTTACCTAAGCAGGGTAGCCATCCTGATAAGAATGACCCTGCACATTACCACTGGTAACTTCCAATATCACCCTGTGTAAATACAATGTGCAATAAGTATCTTCTAGATGCGTTTCGTAAGGACAATGGGGCAGATGTACCAATAGCATCTTAGGGTATGTTCACATGGTGTATTTGCGGGGCGTAATTGTGCTTCAATTACAAATTACGCCCCACAAATATGGTAATTCATAGCTTTCATTGAAAGCTATGATTATCCAACGTTTCCCCCGACGTACAGTACGAACTGGGGAAAAGAATTGACATGTCACTTCTTCCCCGCGCGTAGTGGGAGCCGGCTGTACATAACGCGCCGCAATACACCGTGTGAACATAACCTTGCTCTAAGACAATTTTAAATTAGACCAGACAGTCTTACAGTTTTTATCATAGTGTTCATAAATGTGACACATTAGAATAATCTAGTCTAACCTTATACTATTTTTAAGTCGGCTTACTTTATGCCACTAACTGTGGCCAAATTTTGGCGCACACTAAACCACATCCCCTTTCACACGTGGCTATGCCGCCATTGTTGAGGCGACACCTCTTTTGTCAGACAAGGCCAAGAAATGTCTAGAAAGTAGCCTGTATTTAAAGTAGCAGAAATGCTTTTCCAATAATTCCCAGGTTCCTTTTGACTGTTTTGAGCTCTAGTAGAGTGCTGCTGATATTGGATTGTCTTTGCGTTTTGCTGCCACGCCAGTGTGCACCTATGCTCATTTAAAAAAAATAAAAAATAACTTTTTGGTTGTGCAGACCAAACATTGTTTTTCTAGACAAGTTCACATTGGGGAGTGACTGCCTCCACTTTGGCTTTTGCACTCCACCCACCTGTACAGGTTTTTAAATCAATGCAGAGTAGTTTGTAGCTGAAATCTACTCTCCTTGAAAGGCGGAGGTCTGAACAGGCACCAAAAGAGGTAACAGAGTAGGTTCCGACCTATTTTGAGGTCACCTTGTCAACGGCACGTGGGCTTATTACAGTTTTTATCAAAAATGTGCACTAATGTATCTAATGTTCCTTTTGACTGTTCTTTTAGTCCTAGTAGAGCTGCTGATATAGATTGTGTTTGTATTGCACTGCCCCACCAACATGCACCTATGCTATTTTTTTTTTTTTTTTTTACTTTTTGGATGTGCAGACCAAACATTGTTTTTCTAGATATTGTCTAAAACATATCATAAATCTGGGTTAAAGCGCGTATGACCTAATTTTTGGCACAAATTGTTCCAGAATTCTGGAAAAGCATCTTCCACACATTTGGTAAAGACAACACAGTAGTGTGCCCGGGGCATAGTGACAGTATGGGGACACATTACTGTGTTGTCTTTACCTCCGCCTCCCTGGGATCTCTTACCTTCTGAAAAGTCTGGACATATTGGCCCATATGTATGAAACATTTCCTTGAGGAAAATGTCTTAGACAGTGCTGCACCAAAGCTAAATAGAAGCTTATGTTTTAAAGCGTCTCAGATCACTTTATAAATGCGTCACATCATAAGACAAAGTGTCCGTGCGCCAAAAAAGTGTCCTATGTTATGACTAATTTTGTCGCAGTCTCGCTACTATGAAAATGGTAGGAATAATGACGCACTTACTGCTATACTTTTTGTCATGAGAGCTACATAAATGTGCCGTACTGTATGACTTGGCAAAGAGGCGGCCCCTGAAGAGCGGCACAGACAAAAGGGTTGGTCTTGATGGACAAATGCTTTAGAAATGTCGGATATGGCACATGCCATTATTTTTGTCATAACCTATGCCAGAAAACTGGCGCAGCAGCTTTCATACATCTGGGCCATTGTCCTTACGAAACACATCTAGAAGATATACTTATTGCACTATTACATAGGGTGATATTAGAAGATACAAAGAGTAATTTGATGGGTTGTTCTTATCATGACAGCTACCTCCCTGCCTCCCCCGACTAAGGTAAAGAATAGGGATCACATAATAGGGATAGCTACTAGTAAGTTTTCCCCTATGCCTAAGACAGTGTTTCTCAACTCAGTCCTCAAGACCCACCAACAGGTCAAGTTTTCAGGATTTCCTCAGTGTTGCACAGGTGATATCATTATTGTCAGTGCATTCTGCACAGGTGATATAATTACTGTCAGTGCATGCTCCACAGGTGATATCATTATTGTCAGTGCATTCAGTAGAAGATCCTGAAAACATGACCTGTTGGTGGGTCTTGAGGACTGGAGTTGATAAACACTGCTATTAGCCATACAGCGTATTTGGATACTGAAGTACTCCAGACATGAGAACATAGGAACTGATTCGGTGTCGTAAGTCAATTATACCGTTTTTAAGGATGTTGAAGATAAGTTAATAAAGTAAATATTGAAGGAAGGCATATATTGCATATTCGTTGCATATGTGTGTGCTTTGGAACCGTGTAGGTCAATCACTGCCATACTATGAATGTTGTGTTGTAATATTTACTAGCTACACATTTATAACACATACACACACACACACATATATTTATAAATATATATATATATATATATATATATATATTAAAAGTTATGCTTTAAGGGTTAGCTGTATTTTTGTTACAGTGAGTACAAAGAGTATTTAGATCCCTTTAAATTTTTCACTCTTTCACTGCAGCCATTTGGTAAGATCAAAAAGTTAATTTCTTTGCTGATTAATGTACACTATGAACCCCGCCCCCCCCCCCACCCCCACCCATGGTCATAGGTATTCAGTCCCTTTGCTCAGTATTGAGTAGACGCCCCTTTTGAGCTAATACAGCCATGAGTCTTCCTGGGAATGATGCAGCAAGTTTTTTCACACCTGGATTTGGGGATCCTCTGCCATTCTTCCTTGCAGATCCTCTCCAGTTCCCTCAGGTTGGATGGTGAACATTGGTGGACGCCATTTTAAAGTCTCTCCAGAGATGCTCCATTGGGTTTAAGTCAGGGTTCTGGCTGGGCCAGTCAAGAATGGGCACAAAGTTGTTCTGAAGCCTCTGATTTGTTATTTTAGCTGCGTGCTTAGGATAATTGTCTTGTTGGAAGAAAAACCTTCGGCCCAGTCTGAGGTCCAGAGTGTCTGGAAGAGGTTTTCATCCAGGATCTCTCTGTACTTGGCTGCATTCATCTTTCCTTCAATTGCAACCAGTCATCCTGTCCCTGCCCCCCATAGCATGATACTGCCACCACCATGTGTCACTGTTGGGATTGTATTGGGCAGGTGATGAGCAGGGCCTGGTTTTCTCCACCGCTTACAATTAACACCAAAAAGTTCAATCTTCGTCTCCTCAGAGCAGAGAATCTTATTTCTCATAGTCTGGGATCCTTCATGTGTAAACTGTCTGCGGCTTTCATATGTTTTGCACTGAGGAGGGGCTTCCGTCTGCGGCTTTCCTATGTCTTGCACTGAGGAGAGGCTTCAGTCTGCGGCTTTCATATGTCTTGCACTGAGGAGAGGCTTCCGTCTGCAGCTTTCATATGTCTTGCACTGAGGAGAGGCTTCCGTCTGCGGCTTTCATATGTCTTGCACTGAGGAGAGGCTTCCGTCTGCGGCTTTCCTATGTCTTGCACTGAGGAGAGACTTCCGTCTGCGGCTTTCCTATGTCTTGCACTGAGGAGAGGCTTCCGTCTGCAGCTTTCATATGTTTTGCACTGAGGAGAGGCTTCCGTCTGCGGCTTCCCTATGACTTGCACTGAGGAGAGGCTTCCGTCTGCGGCTTTCCTATGTCTTGCACTGAGGAGATGCTTCCGTCTCTGGCTTTTCTATGTCTTGCACTGAGGAGACGCTTCCGTCTGCAGCTTTCCTATGTCTTGCACTGAGGAGAGGCTTCCGTCTGCGGCTTTCCTATGTAAAGCACTGACGAGAGGCTTCAGTCGGCCGCACTCTGCCATAACGCCCCGACTGCTGGAGGCTGCACTGAGGAGTTGACTTTGTGGAACTTTCTCCCATCTCCCTCCTGCATCTCTGGAGCTCAGCCACAGTGATCTTGGGGTTCTTCTTTACCTCTCTCACAAAGGCTCTTCTCCCACGATTGCTTAGTTTCGCTTGACGGCAAAGTCGAAGAAGAGTTGCGGTCGTCCCAAACGTCTTCCATTTTAAGATTATGGAGGCCACTGTCCTCTTAGGAACCTTGAGTGCTGCAGAAATTCTTTTGTAACCTTGGCCAGATCTCTGCCTTGCCACAATTCTGTCTCTGAGCTCCTTGGGCAGTTGCTTAGACCTCATGATTCTCATGTGCTCTGACATGCACTGTGAGCTGTGAGGTCTTATATAGACAGGTGTGTGCCTTTCCTAATCAAATTCAATCAGTTTAATTAAACACAGCTGAACTCCAATGAAGGACTAGAACCATCTCAAGGAGGATCAGAAGGAAATAGACAGCATGTGAGTTAAATATGTGTCACAGCAAAGGGTCTGAATACTTATGACCATGTGGTATTTCAGTTTCTATTGTTTAAAACGTTTGCAAAAATATCTACATTTCTGTTTTTTTCTTTCAAGATGGGGGGGGCAGAGTGTACATTAATGAGCAACAAAATTAACTTTTTGGATCTTACCAATTGGCGGCAATAAAAGAAAAATTTTAAAGGGTCTGAATACTTTCCGTACCCACTGTATATCCTCCCATCTAGATCTGGTTTTGTTTTGGCTTTGTGTTACCCTTCACTCCCCTCAGCAGGTGCATTGTTAGCCTAGAGTCACTTCAGCTAAAAAGTTGGGACTCTCTTGCCCACATTACACTCAGCTAGACTTGATATAGATCCCTGAACACAGGAAGAAGCCTGGTATGTGATGTGATGTTGATTAAGCCTGTTTGGGTGGATTAGGACACCAAAAACAGAACCTTAAAGGGACACGTCCATCAAAGTTTTTAGTTTCATATATTGACAAGCAATATGCAACTATTTTAAGGATTTTTTTTTTTATTGGGTGGTTGGTTGTTCCTTATGTGCATTACTTTCTCTGACTTCGCTTCTGTGAGCTCTGGGAGGATTGCTTAATGGTACTTCTTACTGGTTGGCTCTAGCCAGAAAAGTGTAACTATTACCAGCAATAACCTGATAAATGTGAAGAACACTCTCCCCACACACACATCCCCAGTTCAGAAAAAGATTACCTTATTTTTCTTTCATTTATTGCTTATGTTCTAGTATATTATGATCTATCCCTGTGGAAAGAACAATAGAGCAATCATTATGTCATTGCCTCCTAGTTGTAATGAGACTATATAGAGATAAGTTGCAGCTAAAGTAAACTAAGATCAGTCTGCCATACCGTACACAAGTTCTCTCTCACAGCTAGAGATGGACAATATTTTATATATCATTCTTAAAGGGAATGTGTCATCAAATATTACTTATTGTTTAACTCACGTTTTTAAGAATTTTTGTTTATTTTTTTTAATTTTTCCATATCACTTTCAATATTTTTTAATAGTTCTTAAGTCCTTCAGTTTTCACTTTGGCCACTAGGCCTGATATTGTCTGACACTTCCTGTTCTGTACAGAAAGATTCTCAGTAGTCTGCTCATTATCAGCACAAAAAGGGTCAAACTGAAAGGAGACACCAGTGTGAACAGATAACACAGGATCAACTATTCACAAGAGGAGATAGTCACAGTTCACCCTTTCACCTCACTGCACAGTGACTTCTTCCCAGGTCACAGAGCATGACTAGAAAACTCTCCTATAGAAGTGAATGGGACTGAGTCAGTCTTAAGTCTCCTATGTGCATGAAGCTACTGTAAAGCATCTCTCTGACTGCTGTTAAAGCAGTGCAAACAACGCCTAGTGGCCAAAGTGAAATCTGCAAGACTTAAGAATTATTAAAAAATATTGAAAGTGAAATGAAAAATAAGAAAACAACCAAAAATTCTTAAAAAATGTGTTTAACATGAAAATGGGACTTAAACAATGACTCATTTTTTGATGACACATTCCCTTTAAATGCATGGGCTTGCTAAAAAAAAAAAAAAAAAACGTGTCTTCACTTCCTTGGCTTTATAGCCATGATTAGCACGTGGAGATGCAACGGAATAGACTTCTTTTTAAGGCTAACGAGGGGAAAGGAGAACAACTTTGGAAACTACAACAGCACATTTATCAGATACTATTGAAGGTTTGTGGGGCAAAATCCTTGTGTTAGTTTACATTTAAGGGCACATTTATCGAACTGTACTCAGGTATGTTTTTTACAAGCAAAACTAAGAAAAAAATGTGTAACACAAATGTGAACTCATAAGTCCAGCAGCCACACACTGAACTAACAATAAAACTTAAAGGGGTTGTCTCACTACATTGATTCATCTTACCTCAGTCTGTTTTCTTGGTTTCATTTTGAATTCAGGGGCATGTTTACTTGCTTCTACTAGGCTGCAGTAGAAGCCAGGTCTGTAGCTATAGAAACCAGTGCTGGCAGCCTATCAGGAGAGATTGAACAGGTCTGTAGCTATAGCGACCTGAGGAGCTGATGCAGCCCATACAAGAGGGGATATCTAGGAATAGGTAGGACACTGTTAATGGACACATATTGGAAAGTGATTTGTTTTTGCAAGATCTTTAATATAGAAAGCAATCCTTGTAGCGAGACAACCCCTTTAAGGGCCACATGTATGAGCCTGTTTAGGTCTAAAACTCACTCTTTTGCCCATAGTTTACTATGGGCAAAAGAGTGAGTTTAAGACCTAAACAGGTTCTTACATGTGGCCCTCAGTTTTTAATAGAGCCCATTAAAGCACCAAAAAAGAAAAAGTGGATAAGAAAAAGAAGCTGTACACCACGCGAATGACATCCATCAGGACGCTATGTCCACAACGCGTGGTTCTCCCGGATTGTACAGCTTCTTTTTCTTATCCACTTTTTCTTTTTTGGTGTTTTAATGGGCTTTATTAAAAGCTAAGTTTTATTGTTAGTTCAGTGTGTGGCTGCTGGACTTAAATGTTCACATTTGCATTATGCATTTTATTCACTTGAGTAACGGCTCGGTGTTGCGCTCATGTGCATCCAGCTTCTTTTTAATTCACAACATATGTGTATAAATATTTTGTTCTATTTACGGGAGCTGGAATTGCAAAAAACTTTTTCCAAGACAGGCACCGCTCAACATGAGTTTAATGAAGTGGAAATCTGAGTTTTTAGCAGATCTTTTGCTGTATCACATTTTTCATGCTCAGTGTTGCCTCCACCCATGTCCGGTAGCCATTCCGTAAGTAATGTAACCAGGATTGGAAATTTCATTCTCAAGGCAATGATTAGCGGGATATTCAGGACATGCAGCTCAGCACCAGTTTAGTTCGGTATATTTTATCCTCTCTCCTAATCCACATGAAATTACAGTATAACAAGGGTATGTTCACATGGCATATTAGAGCGAGTATAGTACGCGCCGCAATACGCCATGTGTTTTGGAACCATGCGCTGATCAGCGTGTAATTCCAAAGCACGGGAGGGGCCATACACATGCATTTTCAGTGGCGCGTAAATGGCGCTAACAACGAACATGTTATATTGTACATGTTGTATTGTACGCGCAGGGAGATGACGCGTAATCCATAGCTCTCTATGAGAGCTATGAATTAACACAACAATTTTTGGGTCATATTCAGAGCTCAATGGCTGGACTAGACTGAACCCAGTAGCAGACATCTCTGGCCTATATGCTACCTGGGAAAAATTACCAGGTGCAGTTAATTGCTGAGCAGCAGCTCACACACCCCACTGCTAGGGGAACAATTAGATGATAAAAAAAAACGGCACATTAACTTAATCCCTGTTCACACCAGCATGCAGAAAAGCCACAATATAATGCAAGGGGAGAGTGCACAAATGCAAAAATACCAATTTTTCCCAGGTAGCATATAAGCCAGAGATGTCTGCTACTGGATTCAGTCTAGTCCAGCCATTGAGCTGTGAATATGGCCCAATACGCAATACGTGGCGAAATGAACGCCGAAATACGCGGCTAAATAAGCCGTGTAAACATACCCTAACAAGAATGACAAAGTTTAGCGCAGTCATATCATCACAGGCAGGAATACGTCCTGTACAGATCACAGAGCATGCCACAACTCTCTCTTTTAGAAATCAATGAGTAATTTCCAGATATCAATTTTCTATGTCCACTTGGCTGCTGTAAAGCAAATTTCTGAACTGTTGTTAAAAAAGAAGGGCAGCAGTCCCCCCTACACATGTACAGAATATTAATAGGTGACATCTATGAATTGGCATGCACCATTTTTTTTAACTCCTTAACGACCGCCCACCGTCTTTTGATGGCAGGCATTTCAGGTCGTTTGTCTGCAGACATCAGAGTTTGCGGCGTCCGCTCCCCGATGCTTTAACCCTTTCATTGCCGCAGTTCATCACTGCAGCGCAATCAAAGGGTTTCCCTGCTCTGTCGGGTGATCGGAACACCCCGTGACCCAACAGCGCCTGAGGAATGGCTGCACAGTCAGCCCTGGGGACCTAGAGTAGCCCTAGGGCTGTCTGTGTAAGAAGCCAGTGATCAGGCCAGACTGTGAGCTGCCCTGATCACTGCCTGTGTCAGACTGACACAGATTACAATGTATTAGCATATATGAATATGCTAATACATTACCAAGTGTAAAAAAAAAAAAAATAAAAGTGACACAGTTCTCCCTTAATGGAATTTAAAAAAAAAATAATAATAATTGTGCATACATTACACACAAAAAAAACCTACACATATTAGTTATTCACATGACCATAATAACCTGTAGAATTAATCTAACAAGTTATTAAGTGTGGAATGTGAATGGTGTAAACAAAATTGAAAAAATTTAAATAAATAAAAAAA
Source organism: Phyllomedusa bahiana (assembly GCA_025379985.1). Taxonomy (NCBI): domain Eukaryota; kingdom Metazoa; phylum Chordata; class Amphibia; order Anura; family Hylidae; genus Phyllomedusa; species Phyllomedusa bahiana. Next base: position 46,252 of record JAODAL010006658.1, read on the forward strand.
AAGAAAAAAATTCTGCAATTATTTATAAGTTAACTTAAACTATTCCCCCATAAAGTCAAACTCGTCTCGAATAAAACGAGGCCTCATACAACTGCGTCATTGACAAAATAAAAAAGTTACAACTGTTGAAACACAAAGAGGCAAAAACGAAAAAAAAAATTCTGGTCATTAACTACTTTTCAGGCCTGGGGCTTAAGGGGTTAACTTGGCGGCAAAGGAATGTATAATACGACAGTGTGAATGAAAGTGTTTGCGCATAGAGTGTAATGCGCCAAACTTTGTATGGTAGTTTTGCCTCAAACTTTGCCGCATTCTAGGCGCGCTAAAATGCGTTGTGTCTTCTATAGCACAGTGTGTCAGCAGTTTTTTGGCGCAATTTTCACCAACAAAAATACCGCATGCAAATTCCAAGATGTCGTCCTAAGTCTAGAACTAAAAATTAACGGTTTACATGAAAAAAAATATATATTTCTCTATCGAATACATATTAAATTATTGAGATAATACCTTCCCTTTAAGACATTCTCTAACATATTTTGGAAAAGTTCCTGCACTGAGCACTCATTTTTGTACAATACCTATGCAAAAAAAAAATATGGTTGCTATGGTTTTCAGTGACATCTCACCTTGCAGCAATCTTAGCAAACCTCCTCCAGGACCAGCCATCATTGACTATTCACAGCCCGCAGATAAAAATGCAAAATATATTCTATTTTTAAAAAATTTACAAAAACATTTTAGCCATCAATTTTATTGTTGACTTAACCTGAATTTTTTTCCTACACAGAAATAAGGAGAAGAGATAATAATGCGCCCGGCTATTGTTATTTACACAGGCACCAAATAAATGAGGGGGAAAAAAAACGAGGGGCTTAATTGTAACAAATGGCTGGTGCACCAGCTGTGCGCAGTTTTTGTTCAAGCCTTCTCGCGGCCAAATATTTATCTTTTTGGCTTATTAGGATCTAATATGCCTGGAGTCTCATTTTCACTTGGCTAAAATCACAGCCCAAAGACAAAGTGTATCCCAACAATTAGACTGCAGGAAAATAACACAGTTTTTTTTTTTTGGGGTTTTTTTTATGAAATAATCAAAAATAAGGAAAAACAAAAAGATCTCCTTTAAATTGCCCCCGGCATCAGAGCACAGTTGGTAAATCACTGTACAGGGCATCAATATTGCAGATGATATCATTAGTCAGCCCAGAATGTCTCCCTATTAATCCTTTCTGTCTGGACTGCTTGTTAAATAAACGTGGTTTGCTATGTACGGGCCGAGCCCCAGGAGGAGTCACAATGGGGCTTTATGATGCTGGATGTTTTCAGTCAGGAACATGTTGTGCAGAAACTAACGTCCTTTTGATAATAGTCGTTCAATGGGTCATAGAGGCTTTTTAAGAAAGGCTTTTATGTGAGGGAAAATGTTTTCTATTAAATGTTATATGTGTAGTTACAGAGCTTTACAAAGCCATTCTACTACAATATGCTGCTACTCTACACAGCTGTACAATGCCGTACCGCCACAAGACCATGCCAATACAAAACCACAGAACCAACATAACACACAAATATCTTATTACCATAGGCCCACACTACCACAATGCCATAATATCACACTACCACAATATAATACTACTATAGTACCACAATATGATACTACCATAGACCTAGACTAGCAGAGAACCATGATATCGTACTACCAGATGACCACACTACCACAACAATATACCACCACAATGTTAAGCTTCTATGGGACAAACCTAATACAACATCATGTTACTACATGCCTACACTACCACAATGCCATAATATCACACCGCCACAATAGCATAGTACCACAATATTACACTACCATAGACCGAGACTAGTAGAGTACCATGATATTGTACTACCAGAGGCCACACTACCATAACATCATATTACTATAGGCCCACTGTCACGGCGCACGTTTCCGCCGTGGAGCAGCAAGGCACAGCAGGAGTTAATTCCTCTGGCCATGCGACACACCCAGGGAGAGGCTGGGCTGACTTACCTAGGAGTGACGGCTCGGCTCCTAATCAGGTCAGAGGGTGTGCCGCACTGGCCAATAGGAGGGCCCAGAGGCCGCACCAATCGTCTGCTGGGGTGGTGGGTGGGAACCCTCCGGCATCGCCTTCCCCTTTTGTGGAACCGCCCATTCAGTTACCCGATAGGTTTTCGGGTGACAAGAAGGCCTTTCTGACCTTCAGGGAGGGATGTCGGTTGTATTTTCGACTTCGCCCACGCACCTCTGGTAATGAGGAACAGAGAGTGGGAATTGTCATGTCCCTTCTCCAGGGCCCCCCCCAAGAGTGGGCATTCTCAATACCCCCTGACTCACCGGAATTGTCTACTGTAGACAGATTTTTTTGTCTCCTTGGAACTTCTCTTCGATGACCCTGAAAGGGAGGGGGTGGCCAAGACTCAGCTCACCACCTTAAAACAGGGTAAGAGGACTGAAGAGGAGTATGCCTCTGAATTTCACCGCTGGTGTGTTCCGTCGGGGTGGAACGACCCAGCCCTAAGGTGCCAGTTCTGGGTGGGATTGGCTGACCATGTTAAGGACATGTTGGTGGCTTATCCTACCCCGGGCACTCTGGATGACACCATCGCTCTTGCAGTTCGGCTAGACAGACGGTTTAGGGAGAGACGTCAGGAGCAGACCCTTTCTCCACTGCCCCGCCTTACTCCGTTGCTCCGTTCTCCCAATACCCTAGAACCGACGACTGCGGCGATACCCTCTGAGGAGCCTATGCAGATAGGGGCCTCTTCAACGGGTGCTCTCAGTGACCGCAGGACCTCAAGTCGCACCCAGGGATTGTGCGGAGATGGTCATCGCATCCGTGAGTGTCCCAAAAGGAAGCCCTGGCCGGAAAACTTCAGCGCCTAGATGACTCACGGGAAGGTCATCTAGGCGAGCAGGTATTTCCTATGGTGTCAAAAAAAGTTGTTGCTACCAGTGAAAGTTTCATATTTTTCTATGTGTGAATCGTGGACGCTTCATTCGCTAAGGGCCTGGGTCTTCCCTGGAGGCCTCTAGCGGATCCCATGCGGGTGGTGGCCATCAATTCTACCCTGCTGGCTAAGGGCAATATTCAGTATTGCACCCCAGAACTTGAGGTGCTAGTTGGGTCTATGCATAAGGAGAGGTGTATACTGTTCATCATGGAGGACTTACCCGCTGATGTTGTTTTAGGGTTGCACTGGCTTCAGAGACACAATCCTGTGATTGATTGGGAGTTCGGAGAATTAATTAGGTGGGGAAAGCAGTGTTTTGACAAATGTCTCCCGATTATTCTTGGTAATGCGGAAGTATAACAAATTCCGGCCTTTATTCGTGATTTTGCTGAAGTGTTTTCTAAGACCCAGTCTGAGAGGTTACCACCGCATAGAACCTATGACTGTGCCATCGAACTGTTGCCTGGGGTAAGGTTTTCCAAAGGCAGAATATATAACTTGTCAGGTCCAGAGAGAACCGCTTATACATTGCGGAGAGCCTACAGAAGGGTCACATCCGGCCTTCGGTGTCTCCTATGGGCACAGGCTTCTTCTTTGTTAAGAAAAAAGATGGAAGTCTCCGCCCATGTATTGATTATCGTGAGCTCAATAAAATTACGGTAAAGAACCAATACCCCTTACCATTAATTCCTGACCTGTTTAATCAAATCCAGGGAGCTAAGTGGTTTTCCAAGCTAGACCTTATTCGTATCAAAAAAGGGGATGAGTGGAAGACCGCATTTAATACCCCGGGGGGCCATTTTGAATATTTAGTTATGCCTTTTGGGTTGTGTAATGCGCGTGCTTTCTTCCAGAACCTGGTAAACGTTTTCCGAGAACTCATTGGTCATTGTATGGTCGTATATCTGGATGACATTTTAATTTATTCACATGATTGGACCTCACATGTGAAACATGTACGGCGAGTTTTGCAAATCTTGAAGGTTAATGGTTTGTTTGTCAAGCTTGAGAAATGTGTTTTCGGGGTTCAGGAGGTACCGTTCCTGGGATATGTTTTGACTCCTAATTCGTTTCGTATGGAGCCTGGAAAGGTTCAGGCAATTCTCGATTGGATTCGTCCTTCCTCCCTGAAAGCCTTGCAGCGGTTCCTTGGCTTTGCTATCTATTATCAAAAATGTATCCGAAATTTTTCTGTTCTCATTCAGCCACTGACTGATATGACTAAAAAGGGGGTTAATATCAATAACTGGCAACCAGAGGCCATAGAGGCTTTCAAAAGGCTTAATCAGTGTTTTGTCTCAGCCCCTGTTTTGGTTCAAGCTGACTATACCAAACCCTTCGTCGTTGAGGTCGATGCTTCTGAGTTTGGAGCAGGGGCGGTCCTATCTCAGGGGTCAGCCGCCCTGACTAATCTCTGGCCATGTGCATTCTTTTCCCGTAAATTCTTCCCTGCGGAGAGGAACTATGATGTTGGGAACCGGGAATTGTTGGCTATTTAGTGGGCCTTCGAGGAATGGCGCCACTTCCTCGAAGGTGCCCAAAACCAAGTCACATTCCTAACTGATCATAAAAACCTGACCTTTCTAGAAAACGCTAAAAGGTTGAACCCACGTCAGGCATGTTGGGCATTGTTCTTTACTCGCTTTAACTTTGTTGTCACCTTTCAGACCAGGATCTAAAAATGTTAAAGCTGACGCGTTATCTAGAAGCTTCTGTTTCCAGTCACTCACCTCGGGAGGAAGCCAGTACCCTATTACCAAGGAGACGATTGTCTCAGCTATGTCCCCCGATTTAGCCACTGAGATTAAGACACACCAGGATATGAGACCTGCTAATTGTCCTGCTTCTAGAGTCTTTGTTCCCACTCAGTTTCGGCTATGGTTATTAAAGGAACTACATGATTCTGTATTATCTGGACACACCGGAGTGGCTGGCACAGAGAGGCTCATCTCTCGCAATTACTGGTGGCCTTCATTGTATCGTGATGTGGAGGCCTATGTGGCAGCATGTGACATTAGTGCTCGGGCAAAAGTTCCCAGAAGTCGTCCTCCTGGGGAACTTTGCCCTCTCCCCATACTCGAACGCCCATGGACACACATTTCCATGGACTTTATGACCGATCTTCCTGTCTCTGAGGGTAAGACGGTCATTTGGGTGGTGGTGGATCGCTTTAGTAAGATGTGTCATTTGGTTCCTTTAAGAGGTTTGCCGTCGTCCAAAAAGCTTGCCGAGCTTTTCATCAAACACATTGTGAAACTACATGGATTACCAGAGAATATTGTTTCTGACAGAGGGGTCCAATTTGTTTCCCGTTTCTGGAGATCTCTCTGTAAAGCTCTGGGTATCGCCCTTTCCTTCTCCTCAGCCTTCCACCCTGAGACTAATGGGCAGACGGAGAGGGTGAACCAAACTGTTACTCAAAAACTTCGTTGTTTTGTCTCTGATCAGCAGGCGGATTGGGTTAAATACTTACCGTTAGTAGAATTTGCAATTAATAATCAGGATAATAGTTCATCTGAAGTCTCACCATTTTTCTGCAATTATGGTTTTCACCCGAGACATGCATCTTTATCCAGTGCTACGTCTGATCACAGTGAGGTGGATGCTATCGTTAAAGATCTGTGCACAGTCTGGGCCCAAGTTCAGAAGAACTTGGTCAACGCCCAGAGCATCCAAAAAAGAAAGAGTGACAAAAGACGCCTTTGCTCTAGTGGTTTTTCCGTGGGGGATAAGGTTTGGTTGTCCACCCGAAATCTTCGCCTAAAGGTGCCTTGCAGTAAATTAGCTCCACGATTCGTGGGTCCTTATGTGGTGCAGGAAGTGGTGAACCCGGTGGCATACCGTCTTAAGCTACCCCCATCCCTCCGGGTTCATAACATTTTCCACCAGCCACTGTTAAAGAGGTACATTCCATCTCCGACTTCACCTTCTATACCCCCTCCTCCTGTTAATGTAGAGGGTCAGCTAGAGTCGAAGTCGCCCATATCTTAGACTCCTGTAAAGTGCAGAGGTTCTTACAGTACCTTGTCCACTGGATGGGTTATGGTCCGGAGGAGAGGTCGTGGGTTCCCGCCAGGTTCATCCACGCCGAATCTCTGATCAGGGAATTCCACGACTCTCACCCGGACAAACCCAAACCAGGGAAGGGTCCAGTGTCCCCTCCTAGATGGGGGGGGTACTGTCACGGCGCACGTTTCTGCCGTGGAGCAGCAAGGCACAGCAGGAGTTAATTCCTCTGGCCATGCGACACACCCAGGGAGAGGCTGGTTGAATTACCTAGGAGTGACAGCTCGGCTCCTAATCAGGTCAGAGGGTGTGCCGCACTGGCCAATAGGAGGGCCCGGAGGCCGCCAATCGTCTGCTGGGGCGGGCTCTGGGTTCCCTATTTAAACTCGCTCATTCCTGTCAGACCTTGCCTGAAAAAGGTTATCCCTTGTGCTTCCCCTGTTATCCTGTTTGGCTTCTTGACTCCTGTGTTCCTGACTTCGGCTTGCTCCTCGACTACGTTTTTCGTCCTCCGTTTTTGTATTGTGTGACCTCCTGTGCTTTTGACCATTGGCTTGTTTACCGTTATTCTCCTGTCTTCCGATTTGTGGCTTTGGCGTACCTGTACTGTTATCGACCCGGACAGTCTGACTGTGTTCCCCTGAAGACCCTGCACGTAGTAGTATAGGGACTGTCGTCCAGTTGGGGTCTGCCATCTAGGGCAGCACGCCAAGTAGGCAGGGACAGTGGGCTGGGTGGCAGTCAGGGCCCACTGCATCTCCACTGACGTGACACCCACACTACCACAATGCCATAATATCACACTACCACAATAGCATATTACTATAGTACCACTGTATTATACTACCATAGACCTAGACTAGCAGAGTACCATGTTATTGTACTACAGGAGAACCATACTACCACAACATCATCATATTACTATAGGACCACACTACCACGATAATATATCACCCCAATGTTATGCTTCTATGGGACAAACCTAACACATATTTCCACAGGCCCACACTACCACAATATCATACTAACATTACACTAATACAATGATATCACACTACCACAATACCCTACTACTGTACAGAGCTATACAATGTCATACCACCACAAGACCATGCCAATACAATCCCACAGAACCAACACACAAATATCTTATTACCATAGGCCCACACTACCACAATGCCATAATATCTCACCGCCACAATAGCATATTACTATAGTACCACAATATGATACTACCATAGACCTAGACTAGTAGAATACCATGATATCGTACTACAGGAGGACCACACTACCACAATGCCATAATATCACACTACCACAATAACATACCACAATATTATATTACCATAGACTAGTAGAATACTATGATATCGTACTACAGGAGGACCACACTACCACAATGACACGGGCAGTGCTATTGGATCCACTGGACCACCGCAAGCAGTGGTATATGCCACGCCAGGGAGCGGAGTCTAAGTAGGTCCCGGTATTCACCAGAGCGGGATAGACTTGCTGCGGCAGGAGTCTACCAGGTCGCTACCCCTGACGTGACTTGCGGTGGCAGCTGAGGTTTAGCGTGGTACAGAATCGTAAGGCAAGACGTAGTAGGGGACAGGCGGTAAGGTCAGGACAGGCGGTAAGGTTCGTGTTTGAGGGACGGAGGCAAAATGGTACGGTACACGGTATAACGGAAAACTCAGCAACAATTTCTCAATAGTTGTATGGCACTAAAGATCCAGCAAGAGGATCAGGAAGGGGCAGGCTTAAATAGATGCAGTGACCGGCAATACCCAATTACCGGTGCGCTGGCCCTTTAAATTTAACAGTACCGGCGTGCGCGCACCCTAGGGAGCGGGGATGTGCGTGCCGGGAGACAGGAGCCTCGGCAGGATCGCGGCTGGGTAAGTAGGCAGGGGACTGGCCGGAGGAACGAGCGCGCCCGCGACCCGACAGACATAATATCACAATACCACAACATCATATTACCATAAAACACCACTACCACAATAATATATCACCACAATGTTATGCTTCTATGGGACAAACCTAACACAACATCATATTACCACAGGCCCACACTACCACAATATCATACTAACATTACACTGCCATAGTACTTTGATATCACACTACCACAATACACTACTACTCTACAGAGCCGTACAATGTCATACCATCAAAAGGCCATCCCAATACAACATCATTCTGTCAGTAGGCACTGATACATTGAACGCCAGGATTGTGGATCCTCTGGGCCACCGTGAGTGTAGATGGTAGGCTACAAGCAGTGGCAGCCAACATGCAGGACAAGGACAGCGGCTACTGGCAGAGGTGATGGGTCACAGCAGGTGTAGCTGTAGGCATACATGCCAACTCTCCCGTTTTTGGCGGGGGGTCCCGCTATTTGGGGTCCCCCCGCCCTCCCGGGGGAGTTGGCATTCCTCCCGCCGCCCGCAGGCGGCGGGGGTCCTTTAAACTACCACGGCACAAGAGTAGCGCTGGCGCGCTACTCTTGCGCCGCCGAGCCGCTCCTACAGGCGGGTGAAGCGGCCGCAGCGTCCGCTCACCCGCCCGCGGTCTCACTGTGCGGGGAGGAGGCAGGAGGGATCGTTCCCCTCCTCCCTCCTCCCCCTGTATGTCCGGCGTCTGTGCGCGCCGTGCATACAGGTCAGCGGCGCAGGGGGAAGTGACGCGAGGCTGCTCTCACTTCCCCCTGCGCCTCTGAGGCGATCGGGCAGGCGCTGGCCGCGCTGCAGGAGCCTGGTCAGGTCAGGGGATGTGATTATTTTGTTTTTATTAGCTTTAGGGGGCTCTGCCTGGCTAACAGAGGGGGCACTACCTGGCAACAATGGGGGCATCACCTGGCAACAATGGGGGCACTACCTGGCAAACAATGGGGGCATCACCTGGCAACAATGGGGGCACTACCTGGCAAACAGATGGGGAACTAAATGGCAACAGAGGGGGCACTACCTGGCAACAGAGGGGGCACTACCTGGCAAACAATGGGGGCATCACCTGGCAACAATGGGGGCACTACCTGGCAACAATGGGGGCACTACCTGGCAACAGAGGGGGCACTACCTGGCAAACAATGGGGGCACTACCTGGCAAACAATGGGGGCACTACCTGGCAACAATGGGGGCACTACCTGGCAACAGAGGGGGCACTACCTGGCAACAATGGGGGCACTACCTGGCAAACAATGGGGGCACTACCTGGCAACAATGGGGGCACTACCTGGCAACAGAGGGGGCACTACCTGGCAAACAATGGGGGCACTACCTGGCAACAGAGGGGGCACTACCTGGCAAACAATGGGGGCACTACCTGGCAAACAAAGGGGGCACTACCTGGCTAACAAAGGGGGGCACCTACCTGGCTAACAAAGGGGGGCATCTACCTGGCTACAACTTTGGCTCTACCTGGCTACAGAGGGGGCATCTACTTGGCTACAAGGGGGCATCTACCGGCCTGTAAGGGTCACTACCTGGTTATGGGGGGCTACTACCTGGCTATAAGGGCATCTACCTGGCTTTCTTCCAAAGCCGTTATGCAGTTAGGTGGAGTGGGAGTGGCTTTTTGAAGGGGCGTGACATACCGACAAGATGGGCGTGTCCATGCAAAATTTTGCCCACTAAAATCGCCTGCTTTTTCATTTTCAAAAGTTGCCAACTATGGCTGTAGGCAGATAACCGAGTCCTTGGCACGATGATAGGCAGGTACAAACGGGCATAACCATAGTCAGGTAACAGAGTCCCAGGCAGGTAACGGACTGGTACTACATCAGAATAACAGCAGGAAAAAGACTGGTGCAACAGCAGGAACAGCAGGAGTTAACTGGTACAATGGCAGGAGTAGAAGCAGGTAACACAGGGGATAACACAGGACCAACAGAAACCAACAGCAGTGCCCAGGCGCTGAGATGGACATTAATAAACTGACACTGGAACAGAGGCAGGAAGTTCCTTTTAACCTGGAAAGTCGTAGGTCATTGGACAGGAAACTGGGACACTGTGCCTTTAAATCCAGACCAGTGAGCGTGCTCCCGCCCTAGGGATAGTGTGCAGACCCAGACAGGAACAGGAGGCAGAAGCAGGAGCAAGAACAGGTGAGCACACAGACACAAGAGACTTAGCAACAGGTACAGAAACCGGGGACGCAACAGGGACACGGCCATGTCCGCGGTGCAGAACTGGGCATGGACTGTGACACATTCTACCACATGACCAACATAACACACTAATATCTTCTTAGCACAGGCCCACAATACTACATTGCCTTAATATCACACTATCACAATAGCATACTACTATAATAGCAAAATATTATACTGCCACAGGCCTAAACTACCACATTGCCAAAACATTACACGACCACAATACAACAAACTACTTTAGTACCACAATATTATAGTACCCTAGATCTAACGTACCATAGTACTATGATATACAACCACAGGGCCAACATAGAAAATTAATATTACACTACCACAATAGCATTCTACTATAGTACCACAATATTATATTACCATAGACCTAGACTTGCAGAGAACCATGATATCATGCTACCAGATGACCACACTACCATAACATCATATTACCATAGGACCACAGTACCACAATAATATATCACCACAATGTCATACTTCTATGGGACCAACCTAAAACAACATAAAATTACCACAGGGCCACAATAGCATAGTACTATAGTCCCACAATATTATACTAACATAGACCTACACTACCATAGTACCATGATATCAAAATACCAGAGTACCACCCAATCACAATCCCATAATATTACACTATTACAATTGCGTACTACTATAGTACCGCAGTATTATACTACTGCAAACTTACAATAGTATAGTACCATAATAACAAACTACCAGAGGACCCTGCTACCACAACGCCATCATCTCACACCTCTGCAATAGCAAATATGATATTATAATCAGGGGAGCCATAAGGGCAGTACTAGCTAACACATAAGACCTGCCTAACACAATATCCATACTACCACAGAGCCTGAATACCACAGAATACCTTGGGAGTACACTACCACTATATCATCCACTGTAGGACCACCCTAATACAAATGATACAACACCACAATATCATGATACCACGCTATCACAATATTATCCTACAGTAAGACTACCATAATGCAACATTATACTATTACAGCTCTACAATATCTACTGCAGGACTACACTACCACCATATAAGATTAATATATCAGACTACCTTGGGACAAATAGAACAGAAAATCAGCAGCACTTGTAAATTAAGGTATGTGGGTGCACGCCTACAAACCCAGTCCAAAGGTTCTTCAATGCATACGATATAGATCAGGCAAAACTTCCAAAATAAAGCGGTTTTATTTCACCCAAATGTGCAACGTTTCAGCTCAGCAAGGAGGGCTTGAGAAAGGCTCTTTGCTGAGCTGAAACGTTGCACATTTGGGTGAAATAAAACCGCTTTATTTTGGAAGTTTTGCCTGATCTATATCATATACCTTGGGACGAAATCATTCTACCACGCTAACATTGTCATGCCATAGCCCTAAACTAACACAACACCGTACTTCCACCATGCCACAATGTACTTTGTTGTAGTAATATAATCCCACACAGCCACAGTAACATAGTACTTCCTATTGAAACACACAATGCCACACTACCTTAGTACTATACTACAAAACCGTAATAGTACTCTTAAAGGGGTTGTCTCACTACAAGGATTGCTGCTTTTTATGTTAAAGAACTTGCTAAAACAAGTCACTTTGCAAAAGGTGTCCATTAACTGTGTCCTACCTATTCCTAGATATCCCCTCTTGTATGGGCTGCATCAGCTCCTCAGGTCGCTATAGCTACAGACCTGTTCAATCTCTCATGATAGGCTGTCAGCACTGGTTGCTGTAGCTACAGACCTGTTCAATCTCTCATGATAGGCTGCCAGCACTGGTTGCTATAGCTACAGACCTGGCTTCTACTACAGCCTAGTAGAAGCCAGTAAATGCCCCTGAATTCAAAATGAAACCAAGAAAACAGGACTGAGGTGAGATGACTCAATGTAGTGAGACAATCCCTTTAATAAATTTATAATACAATACCGCTGCAATAGCACAGTACCATATCATGCCATAATACCACTCTAAATCGATCCTTAGAAGGCGTTACATTACTAGTTTTAAAATCCAACCTCGAGTACTGCCACTCTATTACTCTATAAATGCCCTTTTTAGCTTGATAAAAAAGAAAGGGCCCTAGTGCAGGTGCATAGTACCAAAGGGTAAGACGTATGGGCGACGCGTCCCATTAGGGCTGCACCATTTTTTGGTTTATTTTGCAGCAAACAACTGTTGACGCCCTATTCTCTATATAAATGGACTGTAGTACATCAAAACTGGGCACATTACATGCCAGGCACGACACATTTGAATGCGCCTAAAGTAGGCGCATTAAATAAACTAGCAATGATATGCTATGCGCCTAAATTATGCAATGCGCATAGATAGGCCCATCAGTTTTGCAATGCAAGGTAGACCATATGCCAGATTTTTAACAGATCTGTTCATTCAGGTGCACTATACACTCATTTATTGCGCCTTAAGACTGGCATGGAGGCGCCTCTTTTTGGACATGTCGCCCTATGTGTTTATTCTCACTGTATCATTAACTAGTAATGCGCTTCAGATTGTGGTCTAAGCAAAATTCGATCTTTAATCTGAGTGCTTCAATTAGGGTTGGCTTGAAACACTTTTTGCCAATATTCACCGAGAATATCAAACCTAACCCTAAACTTTTTTTTTTTTTTTTAACCGGGCTTGAATCTGATAACTTCAATTTATCCTAGGTTCTTCCAGTCCCACAGCTCTGATATCACTGACATCTGATGTTCCTTCCAGTCCAACGTCACACAAGTAACCCTAATGTGGTGTTTGTAAGATGGATGTTGGAGCAACAGCGCTACACGACTGGAAGTGCCAGAATCTGGTAATTTAACCCATCTACACCCAGCTACAAAAAAACTTGACCACAGTTTAGGGTTACATTTACAGCCAGGATTAAGGCTGAGTTTAGGGTTAGGGTAAGAATGGAAAAATTCAGGTTCGGGACCCCCTGAAATTTTTTTTACAGGTTCAACCAAAAATGTGTCGAGCCAAACAAGGACAGATTCTAGCAAATCTATTATAATCAATAATAATAACAATACTAAAATGTCCTAATACTGTTCAGATTCTAAAACCACGTCTTCCAATGAGTATTTAGACACAATTTTCAATGTGGATTTTAGGTAGGTTTTTTTCCGCTGGATTTACAATCACAAAACAAGTCCCATTCATCTCTATGGGGTATTGGATGAGGATCCGCCAAAAGTTGTGGGGGGGGGTTATTTGACGTGAAATTTGACGGAATATTGAACGTGTTCAAAGTTGTTGTTTTTTTAAATTGGCGGTGTTGAAATCTGACCTCAAGAAAATGCAAGTTGTGTGGATTACAACTTGGATTTTCAATTGAGGCCTATGGGGATGGTTTACAGCCGGATTTTAACGGTTTTTAAAACCAGAATCTGTGTCAATCTGACATGAAATGCTTGTCGTGTGGACGGACCCTTAGCATTTCAGTGAAATATCCACCAATCCTCAGCTCTCAGAGCATATTTGAAAACTTCCATTCACTTAATTTAGTTATGAAATCGTGACATGATGTGAGCAGAGACCAAAAATAACAGTGACACATATCAGACTTACTAGTTCTGAGTCGAAGCATCTAGCCTAACATTTGTACAAAAACTCCGAATTGTTAGGCCATGTCCCCACGGCACCGGTTTGTAGACGGTTTTTCAGACAGTTTGTGGTTTTGCAAACTGTTTGAAAAATCGGGCGCAAATTTTATATATGTGGCTCTATGGAAAACCCGTGCAGCAGTCCCCACGACACAAGTTTTCCGTCCGCCGGTTTATCAAACCGCCGGCAGCCCGAAAAACATAGCACATGTTCAGTATTCCTTTCAGTTTTCGGACGGAATATGAACAAGTGAATCTGAAGGGGGAAGGCTTCCCTCCGCTAATCCCGGAGAAAAGCCGTCCTCCCGTGGCCGCTGGGACGGCACACAAACCGGACAGATACCGGTTGGATAAATGGGCCCTTAAGGTCCAAACCTAGAACTACAAAAAGAAGTAGATCAATGACTAGAAAGTCCATGATAAGAACATAGTAACATTGTAGGTAATGTCAGAAAAAGACACAGGTCCATTGGGTCCAACCTATAACCCTACAGTGTTGGTCTAGATGAAGCCAGAAACCGCATGAGGCGCATGCCAGTTGTCCCATACAAGAGGAAAATTCCTTCCTAACTCAGAATCTGATAATCAGAATAATTCCAGTATTAACATCCTACCCAGGACTGTCTTTTCCATTGGGCACATTAGGCATTTACCTAGGTGCCCCTTAAATATAGGGCCCCCAGGAAGTTGGAGGTATGGTGATAATATTTGCTCCTTGTATAGTGCTGGTGTTTGGTCATTGTATAACCATCATTTAGAGGTATCATACATAAAAAAAGGTCTTATAGCTATTTGCATGTTTTCTTATATTACACAAATTTATATATATAAAACCTGAGGCTCTTCGCTCATCTTTTCACCAAAACTGTGAGGGGCCATCCACAATGGGCAAGGTGTCCTCAGTCCAGATGGAAACCTACTCTAAACAAACTATCTCACCTCTCTTGGTGCCTTTTCGGACCTCCATACTTTTCAGGGCACGAGTGTCCCAGCTATACTCTGTACTAGTCACTGTTTTAGCGCTGGTCTGCTAGAGGAAACTGGGCATAATTGGGTGTGCTTGAGGGTGCTTGGATACATGGCTTGATGTGGTGTTCTATTTGGCCATGGATAGAGGTGTGGTGGCCTGGTGTGATGTCATGTTCTTGGGCATAGCCTAGTGCACTGCTTTGCCCAGTTGCCCATTATGCTGTTGAGACGGCCATGGTCCTATCTCCAGAATTTAGTTTCCATAACCTGTAATATTATATTTTTTAAGAAATGCATCTAAACCCTTCTTGAACTTGGTCAATTACTCCACCATCACAGCTTCATAATGTCACCACTCTTACAGTAAAGAATCACCGTCTATGATGATAGTTGAACCTTCTTTTTTTCTAGACGATAAGGATATCCCCTTGTCGTGGTAACAGGCCCAAGGGTAAAAAGATCATGCAAGAGATCTATGTAATGTCATTTCACATTTTTGTACACGATAGTTAAATCAGTCTTATGGTTACGCCCACACGACACATGTCACAATACGTGTCGAATTCTGAATCCTAAAATTGCTTAATCCGATGAGTTTTTGACACAGTTTTCAATGTGCATTTTAGGAAAATTTTTTCCTCCAGATTTACAGTCAGAAAACAAGCCCCATTCATTTCTATAGGCCTTTGGATGCGGATCCGACACCAAATGTTTTGGGCATGTTTTTCTACGAAAAATACGGCGGATTATTGAGCAAGTTTTTTGCAAGAACTGTATTTTTAAAATCTGATCTCAAGACTACAACTCGGATTTTCAATTGAGGTCTATGAGGATGATTTTACAGTCGGATTTTTACAGTTTTTAAAGCCCGAATCAGTGTAAAAATCCATCTCTAAATGCTTATTGTGTAGCTGGACCCTTAGGCTATGTCTACACAGCACAGGTTTTCCATTGGAATTTCAGCGTTTTTTGTATTTAGAAACCAATGAAAATCCAACGGAAAACAGTTCACATAGACTTCAATACAAAAAATGACCTGTAGCCTACACAGGTGGGTTTTTTCTGGTCGTTTTGGGCCGCCGGTGGTTTTAGGAACATGTTGTAAAATCTGCCAGCAGAAAATGTTTTCTGCACTATATTTGGTGTGGTTCTGCTGAAAAACAGCTCAAATTATAAACAATACCTATAAAAATCAATATCAGGAAACGGCATGAAACAGAGACCAAAGAAACAACACAAAAAATCACGCCCAAAACCTCAACAAAAAAACTAAAAAGCACCCAAAAAACTGCTCAAAAACCCAGCTGATTTGGACAAAAAACTGTTTTAGTTTTTGAACGGTTTTTGTCACTGATTTTGTCCAGGTTTTTGAGCAGTTTTTGGGCCTTCTTTTTTTTTTTACAAGCAGAAGAATGTGAGTCCAAAAACTGGCCAAAAACCGACAAAAAGGCTGCGCAAAAAAATGCACACAAAACCATTCACTCACTTTCTGCTTGGTAACCATTGACTTCAATGTTTTCTGTCTGGAAACCGAGCAGAGTGGTCTGTGTGCGTACATGTATAGTTACATGTGTGCCGCAGCCCTGCCAGTGGCACCCAGGTTTGCATACGTTTTTTCAGAGATGTTTTTGTGTGCAGAAACATACGTTATACTTGGTGTACATTGATTTTAACCTAGATGGAAAGGAAGGGGTGCTTCCATTTTGTGTTTCTGTCCCCGCCCACTCTCACAGGCTGTCATAAGAAGGGCAGCTTTGCAGGTTGGGTGTTTTTTATTTTTTCTCTCTGAATAATGGAGGTCGGTTGACCCAGCGGGAGCCTGATGGCTCGATTGAGAGGTAAAGATAGGATAGGACTGCCCGATTTGAGATCACGTTGAAAGTCGTGGGCAGCTTAAACATCTTTTGATCAAAATATGTGAACCGAGAGTCTCAAAGTTTTTTCAAGTAATCAACATGTCCCAAGTTTTTTGGACTGCAGGCGGTGTGAAAAAAAAACATCTGGCAGGAAATCTGTTCAGTGAAGACTTCTATTAAAGTCTATGGGGAGCGTTGTTGCTTGTTGGTTTTCAGACGTTTTTTAAATCCACAAATCATCTGAAAAACCGACCAATAAACCATGTTCACACAGCTGATTTTGATGCTGTTTTTGGTGTGGCTTTCGGAGCGTTTCCTCACCAAAAACAGCATCAAAATGTCCCCAGTTCATTTCCATTGATTCCTATGTGAAAAAAAAGCTTTGTAGTTCACAAGATTTTGAAGGGTACAACCACATGCATAGGACAAAAACAGCCCAGTTTTGGCCAAAGCCGAATGGTTCATCCGACAAGTATTTTGAACTAATTTTGTCACAAAAAAATGGTCAGTTTTGGGACAGTTTTAGTTTTTTGGACTGATTTTGGCACTGATTCTGCAACAGTCTTTGAGAGGTTTCTGGACTGATTTTTCTACCAGAAAAAGTGTACTGAGTGCAAACGCATTCTTGATTGGTGCTGGTAAACATCATTTAAAATTTGGTATTTTGGGATAAAAAAGAGCATACAGATATCAAAATTCAGACTGACACTCACCTCAGAGATCAGATTGCTTACATCCATGTCCATGCGGTGTATGTTTTGGGAGGCATGTTAAGATGCATGTTGATGCGTCCTCTTCCATCCAGTCCAGGAAGTGCTGCGATAAAAAAGCGCAAAATGACCTGCAAAAAACATACCCACTATAGGTGGGACCTTGTAATGCATCATTCTTCACTTTTTTTTTTCCTAAATCCTAAACTTCCAAAAAACCAGGTAAAAAACCCTCAAAAAACGTTCATGACTTTTGTGGTTCCCATTGATTTCATGTTAATTTTCAGTATAAAAAACCGGGCGAAATTGTGGTTTGGGTTTTTAGGAACCCAGCGCTTAAAAACCATCCACAGAAAATCATTTCAGTTGGACACTGGAAGATTTTTTTTTAAAAGTTAGGGGGATGGTTGACAGTCGGTTTTCAGATGGTTTCCAAATCCGCAAACTGTCTGAAAAACCAACCAAAAACCCAGCCGTGTGGACGGATCTTAAATAAGTGGGTTTTCCGTGCTTCTTTGGACACTGTTTTGGAGCTGAAAAAGAAGCGTCATGTCAACTCTTGAAGCGTTTTCAACGCTGAAAATCCCCATAGGAATCAATGGAAAGGTTCAAAACCACATCCAAAACCTCAGTGCAGTTTTTGATGCGTTTTTACCCTAGCTTTTAAAGGAGTTGTCTCATCCCACAGTTTCATAGCGCAAAGCAGCATTCTTTCATTTATATGTATCCTGTCACTTCCTGGGCGTGTTGTAATTAGTTATACCCAGTATTTAGAAATTGTAATTAATGAAAAAACTCCCCTACCGGCCCCAGAACTTCTGACAAAGTAAGCAGTAGTCATTGGGGTCTTTTGTCTGAAAGAAAAGATAACACACAAGCTCTCAGGCTGCCTGCAGTTCTGTGCCTGTGTGATGCCCGCACTCCCGTAACAAACAGCAGAGGGAGAACAAACAAACAGGTCGGTCACTAGAGAAACCAGAAAGCCCTCAGAAGGTGATAAAATCATTTGTAGCTCCTTGACAAAAAAAGATGAACAAAGCAATATATTTGGAAAACATCTTTATTTACTGTTCCCTACATGTTGAAAGCTAATCTTTGTAGTGAGACAACCCCTTTAAGTTGTATGGGTGTCTCAGAAAGAAAACAGTGTTGGAAAACCTCACCTGGAAAGTGCTGCAAAACCTCGTCGGAAACCACGAGCAAAAAAACTGATCAGATCCTCGTCAACACCTCGTTGGAAAAGTGCTGCAATGAGGCGCTTTTCTGACCAGGTTTTGGCGCTGATTCGAAGGCTAAAAATTCAGTTTCCAAATCAACCGTGTGAACATTCCCTTAGCCATCATTTTTCCAAGCGAAATAACCCCAGGAATCTTCAGGAATAACTTTTTGAGAAGTTTTTTTGTATTTTTATTAAGCATTAACCATGCCGAATTCTCCAGAACTCTGCTCCTTAGTTACGGCACGTATACTGCTCCCATGGGCCAAGGAGAGGTTTTTTCCATATTTTTGTTATGTTTGGTGGAAAATAATGTCAACCTATTCTTATACCCTGACACTGCATTCGCACTTCTTACAAACGACACACTGAAATTTAGGAAGGTCGAATTTCTCTTGACCCAGTGTCTCTACTTCTGCTATAATTGAATGCCAATATAATTTTATTCAAAATTGTAGCTGCTGAATTTTCAGAGGTCACAATCTTTATATTTAGGTAAAATAATAACAATAATAAAAAAATACACGCATAGTGGAAATCTGATATGTATGGATGGAGGTATGGAAAACTGACAACCACTACAATGGGCCTGTACATAGCAGCGGAATAATGTAAGCAGATGTCGGCTATAAATATCCGGCAGCGCTCGTCATTAGCACATTAAAAATGTGTGAAATTCTGCAATCGAAGACCAACACTTGTTTACTGCTTTTGTGTTGTTCTCGTCTCCCTACGCCTGTTCTTCCCGTTAGTTTTGTGACCTGACTGCGTTCAGTGTTCTTATAGCCCCATCTTGTATTGTCTTTACCTAGAAGAAAAAAAATGAATCTTTTAACCTTTTGGACTCTTTTGTAAAGTATCCCATAGACAACAATGTGAGGGTGCATTTATATGAAAAGTTTTTGTTGTTTTTTGTTGCAGGTTTTTGCCACAATTCGAAAATTAGAAATGATATTAAGGGAGAAATGTATGATCAGGTTTTTCACCCTTTTCTGGTGTAAAATGCGCCAAAGTGAGCGGCTACGGTCTAATGCACCTAATGTGTTAGGTGCATTGTTCATAAGACTCAACACTTTCTAATGCACCTAACATGAGGGGGCGTTCTGGGGGTGTTCTGGGGCATCGCGCCACACTCGTAATATTAGACACATATATCAATATGGTTCAGCAAAACCAGGCGCATTATTGCTCGGACAGGCAGACCTATCTCAATGTGATCTGCCTGAGCCTGAGGAGTCGAAGTGGAGCTGGATTTGCTGTTAGGGAAAAAAAATGTCCAATATTTCTCAACTTCCACAAGCACAATAATAAAAAAGTAATTTCTGATAATTACCAAACTATATGAAATTAAATTATTTAAATTTAATAAAAAATGTGATCATATAAAATTAATATAAAAATATATAATATCCCAAAAATATAAAAATATCTCCTGTAAAATGTATTTAAATTTAATAGAATCTAAAACTAATTTTACATTAAATAACCACTGATGAGGTTGTTCAGATTTTTAATTTTTACTACATTAAAAGTGAAATTTATTTTGCTGCTCTCACCCTTTATTCTACATACGGGAAGAGCCAGCACAGCACAGGTATTGCTGTGGTCCTCCAAGCAGGATCAGTCCCATAGTTTCTATTCACTGACATGCTATTCTAATGACTTCTCTTTTATTTCCAGCCTATCTATAGCCTTTATACATGTTTGGTGCATTACTTATGCACCTAAGTTCCATAATGCGCCAAACACACAGGCGAGGAGAGATGAACCTTAAACACCATTTATGAACGCACAAAAACCACTTTCATATATTCAGGTGCATTTGACACTGAAAAATAGATGTGAAAATGCACTTCTATTCACCTAGTTCCATACATGTCTCCCATAGTGTAGAAACACACTTCAAAAAATCCATAAAAAAAAATAATTGCCCCGAACTGCAGGTAAAATTGTGTATTTTAATGGTTCATCAAACAAAGTGATGAAAAATATATAAAAATCGAAATTCAAGTGCCACATGGCAAAATTTACTAATTGCTGCAATTTTGGTGTATGGTTTCCAACTGCATGGCTTGTGAAGGAGCCGTAGAGCGGGCTCATAAATCAGGCGCATTCTATGCCCTTATTAGGCGCGTGAAATTTGGCGTGCAAACGCCAAATTTCATACATGTCGCCCCAAATGGTTTAATGTGCAGAAACCCTAATTTATAATTTACCATGCTGTGAGCAGAGGCATATAGTGCCCGAAACGCGTAAGCGTATTCTGTAACCTACACATTACCCCATGTTTTGACTTATGGATATGCAAATTAATGAAGATCTGCACTCTATGGAGCTGGTGCTGGTTTCTACACTTTTTGGTGTGAAGGATCTCTGGTGGACCGACAGCTTGTCAGGCTCAGCAGCACAAGAGACCTTTCCTCCATGGTGAACATAATTTGAATTTCAACATATATGGGTGAGCACCTTTTTTTCTTTATCTATGTGACATTTTTGCTAATTTATCATCATCTGTTTCACAAAGACAACTTGCCCAGATGCCATGTCCCATGTCCATACCCTTCTTCTTGACGTTCCTTCCTCATCAGTGCACACGTTCAAAATCCATTACAGCCAGAAGACACTGGATGTGTATTAATGCAGGTATAACATTATATTTCTCTAAGGGAAATTCACATGGGGCAGATTTATTGCAGACACTTCTGTTGATGTGTTCCATTCATCTGAATAGGGCTGCTTTGTCAGCAAGCATATGGATTTTCGCTAGCCCTATTCAGATGAATGAGACAGCCACAAAAATGTTTGTAATAAATCTCCTACATGTGAATATACCTGTATTGTACCAACCCCCTCTGGGCAGGACTCTGTTTTGTATGCTGTTATAATAGAGTCTGATAGCTGTATTCAGGTACACAGAGTATAGCACTTAAAACAACTGTCCAGATATGAGCTCAGAACTCATAGATAAGTTATTATCTTCAAGGGGATGATTGCCCGCTATATATTATACTCAGAACTTGCTGCTTGGTTACTTTTTCAATCAGCTTTATTAGAAAAACAATGTGACCTATGACTAGAGCCTACATGGCATTCAGTGTAGTCTGAGACACGCCTCCTGTCTCATTATTGGTCCAAACTGTGGTTTTGTTACTCCCCCTACAGCTTTACCTCCTCTGATTGGCTGCTGTGTATAAACAAACAAGTCTATCACAGCAGGAAGTCAGAGCAGGGGGAGCTGATTTCTAGTGCCATAAGGGCAGAATTATTGACAAAATGGTTTTTATCAGGTAATATTGAGGCAAATGGGGAAACCTGGAAGGAGTTTTAATATGGATATTTTTAATAAGAAACCTGCCGTTTGATTTTTAAGCTTTTTAACTAGTCACATAGTACAATATATATATTGTAAGGCAGCAGCCAGGAAGTTCTGCAATGGAGTGTATATCCCAGCCAGATTCTGGGCATATGCCTGGAGAAGTCAGAACGCATGCCACCAAGGTAAGGAGTCTTGGTGGAGTGAAAGGCCATTGTTAAATAGGTGTCGACAGTACAGACTGTCAACATACGTCTAATTGGTTTGTTAGTATGGCTTCCAGCCATCCCAGTTTGGCCTTTCTTTGGGAGTAAGCATAGAGCAGGGTGGGTGCTTACTCCCCATGTTCCATGCCAGGATTTCCTTGGCCTACTTAAGGTCAGCAGGTAGCTGACTTGGCGTCGGCTGGAGGAGGCCAGTGTCAGACCAACAAGGTGCTAGTGAGGGAACTACACCTTGGTTTAGTAAGTGCTCAGATGAGCAGGAGTTTTGTTTACCATTCTTGCTGTGCATGTGTTGCCATACATTTTGTTTTACTGCAAATAAATATACGGAAGGAACTGTTTACACCTTACATCTGCCCCTGTCTCAATGCCTGAAGGACTTATGTGGTGATCCCGGAGCTGTGATGGCCCACATAATACATATATATAAATACTTGATCACTTGGTTAAAGGGGTTTTGCCCATGGACAAATACTCTAATTCAGAATCCGACGAGTATTTGAACAGTATTTTTCATTCGTTTTTTACTTTTTGACTTGAGTAGTTTTTTTCTGCCGTGAAATATTGCAGAAGATTGTCCATGTTCTAAGTTTTTGGGGTTTTTTTGTTTTTTTTTAAACTGTGGTTTTGAAATCCAGCCTCAGAAAATCCAAACTGCGTAGACTACAGCTCAGATTTTCTATTGAAGTCTTTGGGAATGGTGTTAGTCGGTTTTTGGCGGTTTTCAATATCCGAATCCGCGTCAAAAACCAACTGTAAAATTATGCAGTGCGGGACGCTGGGAGCAGACGGAAGCTGAGCAAGATTGAGGAGAGGTGAGTAAACGGTGGGAGGGGAGTCAAAGCCTGCAACAGGGACACATGACATTGTCATTTAGTTAGGTAAACAAACTCTATTGCTAGAGATAAGACCCTGCAGGGAGTGACTCACCATGGAAGTGACTTACTGACAACAGATTAAATCAGTCAGATAAGAGACAGAGAAGACAGAAGTGGGGAGAGATGGTCGGTAACCAGAGAAACTTGTCTTCTCTAAAAGGAGATAAAATCTACTGTATCTACTGACAAAAGCTAAATCAGAACAGTAATAGTCTTCATTTCCCTTCTCTAAATGTTAAAAGCTAATCAATGTGGTGAGAAAACCCCCTTAATGATTGGGATTAGAGATACATAAGTTTATATCAAGTTTTGTCCGGATTGGAGTACATTATAGAGTTTATTTTTTGTATGCATGCTGTAAAGATCATGCATTGATTCACTGATCGTTAGCTCTATTTATATGTGATGTATGACACTGTGTAATAGCTTGAGAAAGGCTGTACTTTAGGTGAATAAATGCAGGGATTTTTTACAATGATACTTATGTGCTATTGCTGTTGGAGCACGAAAATGCTGACAAGGAAATGTCAGTCTGTAAACTCCTACACTTAACAACAGCTCAACAAATAGGAGAAAGTGTATCTAAAATATAACATTTATTTCAATAAGATTAAAAAATCTCTATAGAGCAAACAATGACCCAAAACACATAATCAAAAGTGCACATAAAACGGTAGGTATATGGTATTGGAACAATATCACTGTCCCTATTACAATCCTACATAACAACCAAAGGACACTAACTAGCAAAAATAGGGCACCCTCTCCAATAAAGAGCGACACAGTACAGGAACCTAGCCCTACTATGCAAAGCCCCTATTATACCCTATACTGGTGAGTACAATACAAAATCTCAGTTAACAATAATGTCCCAACATGTTTCTACCTTACTTGTGGCGTCATCAGGGCACCATAGCCCTCCGTGATATCGGAGCCATATGCTCCTAGATGTCTTGGTTCTCTGGCCTCGTATAACAGTAACCGAGCTTTATTCTCAGTTACTGGCTATTTTCAGTCCCCTGATGATGCCACCAGTAAGGTAGAAACATGTTGGGACATTATGTTAACTGAGATTTTGTATTGTACTCACCAGTATAGGTAATAATAGGGGTTTTGCATAGTAGGGCTAGCTTCCTGTACAGGGTCGCTCTTTATTGGAGCGGGTGCCCTATTTTTGCTAGGTATGGACCTATGGTAGATATGTAGGATTGTAATAGGGACAGTGATATTGTTACAATACCATATACCGACCGTTTTATGTGCACTTTTGATTTTATGTTTTGGGTCATTGTTTGCTCTATAGAGATTTTTTAATCTTACTGAAATAAATGTTATATTTTAGATACACTTTCTCCTAATTGTTGTTGAGCTGTTGCTGTTGGAGGTAACATTTTCATATAGCAACTGGTGTATGTGTTCAGCAACCTACTGCGTATGGGGCCCTAGAGCAGACAGATGTGACTGTACCTCTGACCAAGTTGCATCAGCAGAAAAGGCTTCGATTTTCATAGCAGCATTGGAATTAGACCTTCACTTCACTGCACAAATGGCATCTTCTCTGATGACTCACGTTTTCTGCTTCATAGAAACATCAGAGAACAAACACTGTACAGCAGCGTCGTCCCGAGCGCTTGCAGGCATATCTGTGCGGGCGCTTAACGGAGCAGAGCACCGCCGGCGCTCTGCTCCACTATTCTGCCTAGGAGGTCTAAGGCAATAGGCCTCAGACCTACGAGGAGTTGGCCCACGTCACCGCGCAGGCGGCGCGCTATGATGTCATAGCATGCCGCCTGTGCCGGGCTTCAGTAAGAGAAGCCCGGCAGTGAAGCAGGACATGCTGCAGCAACTCGTCCGGGAACGGGAAAAGGTGAGTGGATTTATTTTATTTTTTTCTAGGGGCTAACTACCTGGCTACATGGGGATAACTACCTGGCTACATGGGGGCAGCTACCTGGCTACATGGGGGCTAACTAATTGGCAACATGGGGGCTAATTACCTGGCTACATGGGAGCTAACTACCTGGCTACATGGGGGCAGCTACCTGGCTACATGGGGCTAACTACCTTGCTACATGGAGGCAGCTACAAGGCTACATGGGAGCTAACTACCTGGCTACATGGGGGCAGCTACTTGGCTACAGGGGGCACCCCCGGGCTCAGGGGGGCGCTACCTGGACAGGGGGGCTAACTCCTTGCACGGGGGGCGTCCCGGGCACAATGGGGGAAGCCCCTGGCACGGGGGGGCTAAACGGTAAGGGGGGAGTACGGGCTACGGGGGCAGTACCTGGCCGGGGGCTAACTACCGGGTAGGGGGAGCTACCTGGCAACTGGGGGCGCTCCCGCTACTGGGCAGTTCCCTGGAACAGGGGACAACTACTGGCTACATGGGGGAAACTCCGGGTAATGGGGGATATCTACCTCACAGGGGGGCAGCCCCTGGCTACAGGGGGGAACCCCTCACATGGGGGCTCTACCTGGAAAAGGGGGGGTTTACTACCGGGCTAAATGGGGGTTAACTACCTGGTACGGGGGCACTAATGGGGGCAACTCCCGGGCTACAGGGGGCGAATTGGGGAACTATCTGGCAAAGGGGGGCAGCTACCGGCTAAAGGGGGGCAATACCGGGCACTGGGGGCAATCCCGGGCTACATGGGGGCTAACTCCGGGCACAGGGGGGCTAAAAGCGGCAAACAGGGGGCAGTCCCGGGGAACATGGGGGCTAAAACCTGGCCTTGGGGGAAAACTACCTGCAAAATGGGGGAAAAAATACATGGCTTCGGGGGGCAAACCCTGCTAAAGGGGGAAAACTACCTGCAAAATTTGGGGGCAGCCCCTGGACTTGGGGAAAATTACCGGGCTCTTGGGGGAACTACCTGGCTCCCGGGGGCAACTACCGGGCAAATCCCTGCTAATTGGGTAAAATTTACCTAATATCGGGAGACAAACTACGGCTACCGGGGGAATTTACCTACAGGGGGGGCAATTTACCTTCACCCATTCATAGATAGCCATCCCCAAATGCGATTATTTTTCTGTTCGTGGGTTTCCCCTCTGACTGTGTGGATATTTTTATCCTTTCTTTAAGAAAGGGGGTCAGTGGATTTTGCAGGGGGTGTTTTTTTAAATAAAGTGTTTTGGTTGTTTCAGGGGATTTTTTACCCCTATTTTTTCCCGTGTTGAATTTGGGGGTTTTTATAGACTTCTCTTTATACGCTGATGCTTTGGGGCAGCCAGTGGTGTTTTTTTGTCACCTAAGGCTGACCCAAGCCAGCGTAGTAAATTGAGATCTTGTCAAACACTTTTTTTCCACCTGAAAATAAATGTAAAACAAAAAACATGTTTTAAAAAACCCCACGCCTCCCCGCCATGTATCAAAGAAAAGGGTCAAACATGGTTCAATAAATCCATCAAAGTCCCAAATGGGAAATCTGTAGGAAAAAAAAACACTGCAAAAGATACAGCCCCGACTCCCCACTGCCCACCAAAAACCTGCATCATGCCTGCAGTGATCTTTTTTGGGGGGGGGGGAAGGGGTTTGGGAAAACAATATGATTCCCGGGGGGAAGCCGGCTGTAGAAATCCCCGGGGGGTTTCCTTGTTCCCCCCGGAGACTGGGGCCCCTAATTATAGCCTTAGTTTCTCCCCCCCCTGGGGGGAAGTTTGTAAAGGGGAAAAGTAAAGAGTTGCTGAAAAATGAAGTTTTTAAGATTTTGGTCCAAACTCAGGAGGAGTGTTGGCCGGGAAGAATCGCATGGAGGTTGGACCGGATGGAGAAGAAAAGGGAAATGACCAATCATAGGAAACTACCTGTGATTTAAAAAACGAATGTAACACTTTTTGGGGGAAAAATGTAATGGTTTATATTTAGTAATGGGGTGGCGGGATATTCATCACTATGTGGTGGAATTTTTCCAAGGTGGGTTTGATTCATCATTTGTGGGGGTGAATTGGCCATAGTGGGGGGTTTAAAATTTAGTCACAGTGGTGGTGAATGTGGGCCCTGGTGGGGTTTTAAATTAGTCCTATGTGGTGGTGTAGTGGCCTAGGTTTGGGGTTTTTATTCACACTTTGGTGTGATGTGGGATTGGTCTTTCTAGTTATTGGGAATTGGGGCCCGGGGTTCTGGTTTGAAAAGTTATTTGGGTAAGATTAAAGTTATGATGTTATCACATAACATCTGCATAAATTGAAGCGAGACTGGGCGGGGCACCGTACAGAGGATGGAGACAGCAAGGCAAAGTGGGCCCCCAAGCTCAACTCCTCTGGTGGGCCCTAGACACCCCAGTCCTACACTGCTGTACAGCCATTGCTGGAAGAACACATGCTGGTGGTAGCAGTGTTATGGTCTGGGGAAGGTTTTTGTGGCATTCTCTCGGCCACTCATCCATGTGGAAGGCACTCTGAGCCAGATGGGGGAAATGGGGGGTTGGGTTGGCCGGAGGGCGGAGCCGGGGACGGAGTGGGGGGGGCAGACGCTCCATCTGATGGCGGCCCTGACTGCACACGCTGCAATATGCCGGGTGTTTTAGAAGTACATGCTGGCCGACGCGCACTTCTAATGCCCCGTCCACATTCATTATCAGCAGCGCGTAAGCGCCATGAAGAATTGACATGTCGCTTCTCTCTCCCGACGTACAATAAGAGCGTACTGTACGCTGGGGGAGACAGATGTAATGCATAGCTCTCTATGAGAGCTATGAATTACCGTAATTGCGGAGCACATTTCGGGTGTATTGAAGCGTAAATACGCAGCGAAATGAGCGCCGCAATTATGCCGTGTGAACATAACCTTTAGTATGTGCAAACTATAGTTTTGAAAAACGTATAATATTTTGCAAACAACAATCTCACACATTTCCTTTTTCCCGGGCTTCATGGTGTAACATTATGCCCAATGTTGATGGAGACTCACTTCATGGCAGAGCACCTCTATTCCAGCTCCTCTCCTCCTTTCCTTCTTCCCCCATTCCATTTTTCTTACTTTCATGTTACTATGATCTGGTGTTTCTAGTAAATAGATGACCTTTAGATCCGTATGGATATTGGGAATTAGTCTCATGAGCGCCTATTACTTTCTTGTCTTTACTTCTCTTGTATTGGCTTTTGCTGTATTAGGCTCTATGGGCCTCATGTATGAAAACTGTCTAGGTTTAAGACTTTCTTTGTTGCCCATGGTAACCAATCAGAGTTCCTCTATCATTTGTTAGAGCACTGTATGAAATGCAAGGGGATCTCTGATTGGTTCCTTTGAGCTCTGATTGATTGCTATGAGCACTGATTGGTTGCTATGAGCTCTGATTGGTTGCTATGAGCACTGATTGGTTGCTATGAGCTCTGATTGGTTGCTATGAGCACTGATTGGTTGCTATGAGCTCTGATTGGTTGCTTTTTGGCTCTGTTTGGGGTTGCTATGATCTGATTGATTGCCATGAGGATGATTGGTTGCTATGAGCTCTGATTGGTTGCTATGAGCACTGATTGGTTGCTATGAGCTCTGATTGGTTGCTATTGGCTCTGATTGATTGCCATGAGCTCTGATTGGCTGCTATGAGCTCTGATTGGTTGCTATGGGCTCTGATTGGTTGCTATGAGCTCTGATTGGTTGCTATGAGCACTGATTGGTTGCTATGAGCTCTGATTGGTTGTTATGAGCTCTGATTGCTTGGTATGAGCTCTGGTTGCTATGAGCTGGGATTGGTTGCTATGGGCAACAAAATAGTCTTAGATCTAGGCAGTTTTCATACACATGGCCCTATATATCCTTTCTGAGCACTTATCTGAATTGTCATATTTAGCGTTCTCTCATTTAGGCTACGCTCAGTCACATTTACTGTTAACTTTTGCACAGATTGTTGTGCATTGACCAATCTCTTACAATATGTTTTGATGATAATTGAATAGTCTCTTCATATCATCATTTTTTTGTTATCGGCAAAAAAATAAAAATGGATAAAGAAAATGGAAGCAAAATTTAAAAAAAATGCTGAGAGCGGTAAATGAAGACTATTACTAAATACATTGCTGTTCTGATTTTGCTTTGTTCAGGAGATAAAGAAGATTGTATCCACTGCTAGTCTACACAAGTTTCTCTTGGTTACCAACCACCTCTCTCTGCTCTCTCTCTCATATGATTGTGCCAAGCTGTCGTTGTGGACCATGGTGAGTCACTCACGGCTGAGTCGTATTTCTAGCACAGAAACTTGTTTACCTCAGTTAATGACAAGTTTTAATCCTTAGAGCTCTGTAGCCTTGTGCCCTTCAGATTATAACCCTCTTACACTTAGAACACTGTAACAGGATCAGCTAGGGATAGCAGATTCAATATGCCAATCACTGCTATAGACCCACCCACAGCTTGCTTGACCAGGAAGTGTGAGTCTAAAGCTGGCTGCGGCTCTGTGAAACAGCATGGTGAGACAATCCCTTTAAGGGGGCAAAATAATTGAGACCCCAAGTGCCCTATGGAGAGGAATCCCTTCCCTTGCATTGGATTTTACACAACACACATATAAATGTTCCTATTTTGGATGCGATTTGCTCCCTGCACATTTTCCCAGACGGATCTTATGATCTGTTATTATATGATGTTTGCATATATATATATCCAGTTATTTCGTGCTGGCCCAGAACCTCAGATCCTTATTTGTGTAAAGTAGATGAAGAGCCTATAATTAATGTGGAGCAGAGCTGCGCTGATATCTGCTTGTGTAGTCAGCGGAGATGCACTTTCCGACAGAGACATGTTTGTTGTGGTTGCAAGGCTACAATTGCCCGTGGCTGTTCTGCTGCCAGTTGCTCAGATTAATATGGATGCGCTGGGACTCGCTTGTCTGTGGTCCTTTCTTGGCAGAACTCTGTAACCCAAAAAAATACATGAGATTGTATCAATATGCTTCTCATTTTGCAGGAAGTACTGCCAGGGCATCGCTGACTGATGACGGCTCTAGAAGATTTTATAGAAGAGGACTATTTGCAAACAAGAAAAAAAATGGGGGCAAGAGTTTAGGGTTTAAGTAAGTATATTTTGCAGAATTTTAGTCCAAAATGAGAATTCAAATAGAGTCTGTCATTTTTCACAACTTACTGCAGTATTGTGAGAAGCTACAACTTTAATGAATGATACCACCATACAGTGACTGAATAATACTACTATACTCTATCATAATGTGACTGAATACCAACATATAGTGACTGAATAATACTACTATACTCTATCATAATGTGACTGAATACCAACATATAGTGACTGAATAATACTGCTATATGGTATAACAGTATGAATGAATACCAACATATAGTGACTGAATAATACTGCTATATGGTATCACAGTATGACTGAGTGCCACTGTATGGTGACTGAATAATACTACTAAACGTTATCAGAGTGTGACTGAATACCAAAATATAGGGCCACATGTATGAAAACTGTCTAGGTCTAAAATTCACTATCTTGCCCATTGCAATCGTATAGTGACCGAATAATACTGCTATATGGTATCACAGTATGACTGAGTGCCAACATATGGTGACTGAATAATACTGCTATATGATACCTCAATGTGACTTAATGCCACCATATAGGGACTGAATAATACTTCCATATATCACCACAGAGTGCATGAATAATACTGCTAAATAGTATCACAGTATGACTGAGTGCCACCATACAGTGACTGAATAATACTACTATACGCTATCACAATGTGACTGATACCAACATATAGTGACTGAATAATACTGCAATATGTTATTGCAGTGTGCTTGAATAATGTGACTGAGTGCCACCATATGGTGACTGAATAATACTTCCATATATTACCACAGAGTGCATGAATAATACTGCTGTATGTTATCACAGTGTGACTGAATGTCACCATACAGTGACTGAATAATACTACTATATGCTGAATGAATAAAATCACCATAGCATGACTGAATACCACTATGCAATAAGTGACTTCTATATGCTGAATGAATAATACTTTCGTACATTAACTAAATAATATTGTCATAGCATGACTGAATAGCACTATACAATGCCTGAATAAGACTTTCATACGCTGAATCTACCATGTATTACCATCATAATTTGACTGAATGCCAACATTTAGGGTAACATGTATGAAAGGGATTTTCACCTTTTTCTGGCGTACAATGCGCCAAAGTGAGCGGCTACATTGTCTAATGCGCCTAATGTATATGTTAGGCGCATTGTTCGTAAGACTCAACACTTTCTAATGTGCCTAACATGAGGGGGCGCTCTGGGGGCGTAGCACTCCACACTCGTAATATTGGACACATATATGAATGTGGTTCGGCAAAACTAGGCGCATTACTGCTCGGACAGGCAGACCTATCTCAATGTGCTCGGCCTGAGCCTGAGGAGTCGAAGAGGAGCTAGATTTGCTGTAAGGGGCAAAAATGTCCAATATTTCTCAACTTCCACCAGTACAATAATAAAAAGTAATTTATTCTAATTATCAAACTATATAAAATTAAATTATTTAAATTTGTTGAAAAATGTATTCATATAAAATGAATATAAAAATATATAATATCTCCAAAATAAAAAAAAATTCAAAATGCATTTAAAATTCATAGAGTCTTAAACTAATTTTACATTAAATAACTCACTGATGATATTGTTCAGAATTTTATATTTTTAATTTTTACTACATTAAATTTAACATTTATTTTTGATGCTCTCCCATTATTCTGCATAGGGCAAGAGCCAGCACACCACAGAATTGCTGGGACCTGTGGTCCACCAAGCAAGATCAGTACCATAGTTTCTATTCACTGACATGCTATTATAATGACTTTTCTCTTATTTCCAGCCTGTCTATAGATTTAATACATGTTAGGCGCCTAAGTTCCCTTAAGGCGCCTAGCACATAGACGAGGCGCCACGAATTTTACCCACCATTTATGAACGCACAAAAACCACTTTCATACATCAAGCGCATTATACACTGGAAAAAAGATGAGAAATTAAACTTTGATGCGCCTGCCTTCATACATGTCACCCTTAGTGACTGGATGATACGGCGGGGAACTGCCACTCCAGCTGATCAGCGGCGGCAGTTCAAATCTCCCCCGCTCCAGCTGATCAGCGGCGGCAGTTCAAATCTCCCCCGCTCCAGCTGATCAGCGGCGGCCGCCCGCCCGCACCCCGCTCCAGCTGATCAGCGGCGGCCACCGCTGATCAGCTGGAGCGGGGTGTGGACGGGCGGCCGCCGCTGATCAGCTGGAGCGGGGTGTGGACGGGCGGCCACCGCTGATCAGCTGGAGCGGGGTGTGGACGGCGGCGCCCGCTGATCAGCTGGAGCGGGGTGTGGACGGGCGGCCACCGCTGATCAGCTGGAGCGGGGTGTGGACGGGCGGCCGCCGCTGATCAGCTGGAGCGGGGTGTGGACGGGCGGCCGCCGCTGAACACCAGGAGCGGTGTGTCGACGGCAGGCCACCGCTCATCAGCAGGAGCGGTGTGAGGGCGGGCGGCCGCCGCTGATCAGCTGGAGCGGGGTGTGGACTGGCGGCCGCCGCTGATCAGCTGGAGCGGGGTGTGGACTGGCGGCCGCCGCTGATCAGCTGGAGCGGGGTGTGGACTGGCGGCCGCCGCTGATCAGCTGGAGCGGGGTGTGGACGGGCGGCCGCCGCTGATCAGCTGGAGCGGTGTGTGGACGGGCGGCCGCCGCTGATCAGCTGGAGCGGGGTGTGGACGGGCGGCCGCCGCTGATCAGCTGGAGCGGGGTGTGGACGGGCGGCCGCCGCTGATCAGCTGGAGCGGGGTGTGGACGGGCGGCCGCCGCTGATCAGCTGGAGCGGGGCGTGGACGGGCGGCCACCGCTGATCAGCTGGAGCGGGGTGTGACGGGGCGGCCACCGCTGACCAGCCGGAGCGGGGTGTGGACTGGCCGCCGCCGCTGATCAGCTGGAGCGGGGTGTGGACTGGCTGCCGCCGCTGATCAGCTGGAGCGGGGTGTGGACTGGCGGCCGCCGCTGATCAGCTGGAGCGGGGTGGGGACGGGCGGCCGCCGCTGATCAGCTGGAGCGGGTGTGGACGGACGGGCGGCCGCCGCTGATCAACTGGAGCGGGGGTGTGGACGGGCGGCCACCGCTGATCAGCTGGAGCGGGGTGTGGACGGGCGGCCGCCGCTGATCAGCTGGAGCGGGGTGTGGACGGGCGGCCACCGCTGATCAGCTGGAGCGGGGTGTGGACGGGCAGCCGCCGTTGATCAGCTTTTTTTGTTGTGAAAACGCATCCGGAAAGCGGATCCGTAAAACGCAAGTGAAAAAGCATGCCATACGGATCCACATAAAGTATCAACTCTTGCGTTTGGCGGATCCGCTTTACGGATGCGCTTTTCAGCTGTCAAAAACGGATCCATAAAAAGGATCCAAAACGTCGTGTGAACAAACCCATACTGTAACTGAATATCGCCATACGGTTACTCAATAATATAAGCATAAGGTTACTAAAAATAAATACACAGGGCCTCATGTACAAAAACTGTCTGGCAGTAAGACTGTCTTTGTTGCCCATAACTAAAAGCAATATATGGTTATGCACATACAAAAAAACATTTTTGAAAAAAATGAACATAGGTGCAACACTGGTGCGGCTGTAGTATACATACATATTCCAATAACAGTGGCACACTATAAACTAGAGCGCTATCATAGGGGACATAGGAACTCTGAAAAAAGCATTTCTGCTATCTAGGATATATGAAAAGTTTTTTGAGGTTCTCAGTTCACACTTTTGATCAAAACTGTTTAAGCCACCTCCGAATTTCAATGGGATCTCAAGGCAGGTGGTCCTACACTATTGATTCCTACACTTTTTTCAAAGTTCCTATGTCCCCTTTGATAGCGCTCTAGTTTATAGTGTGCCACTGTTATTGGAATGTGTATGTATACTACAGCCGCACCAGTGTTGCACCTATGTTAATTTTTTTCAAAAATGTTTTTTTTGGATGTGCTTAAGCATATATTGCTTTTAGTTTGAGTTTGGAGGATTGGCTGCCTCCATTTTGTTTTTTTGCACTCCACCCACCTTGACAGGCTTTTTAATCAGTGCAGTGTAACTTGTAAGCTGGTTCCTTTAGTCCCTGGATTGTGGAGGTCTGAATAGGACCGAAACGAGAGGTATCAATAGTGTAGGAATCAATAGTGTAGGACCACCTGCCTGAGGTCCCGTTAAAGTTCGGAGGTGGCTTAAACAGTTTTGATCAAAAGTGTGAACTGAGAATCTCAAAAAACCTTTCATATATCCCAGATAGCAGAAATGCTTTTTTCAAATTTCCTATGTCCCCTTTAATAGTGCTTCAGTTTATAGTGTGCCACTGTTATTGGAATGTGTTTGTTGCCCATAACAACCAATCAGGACTGAAAGCAACCAATCAGGGCTCATAGCAACCAGTCAGAGCTCACAGCAACCAATCAGAGCCCACAGCAACCAATCAGAGCTCATAGCAACCAATCAGAGCCCATAGCAACCAATCAGAGCCCATAGCAACAAATCCGAGCTCAGCTCTCATTTTTTCAGACACTATATGAAATGAAAGCTGAGCTCTGATTGGTTGCTATGGGCTCTGATTGGTTACTATGGGCTCCGATTGGTTGCTATGAGCTCTGATTGGTTGCTGTGGGCTCTGATTGGTTGCTATTAGCGCTGATTGGTTACTATGGGCTCTGATTGGTCACTATGGGCAAAGACACCTAGACAGTTTTCATACATAAGGCCAACAGAGACTAACTATGATCACTTTTGCGACTGCATAATAACACTGTATAGTCAGTGAATATCACTATTAAGTAAGAAAATACCAACAAACAGTGACTAAATAATGAGTTAGTAGTTAGTTAATTACTCTCTGGCAGTCTTCCTGGATCTGACCATGCACCCTTCCTCCCAGCTGCTGTTTGTGAGCTGACCAAAGCCTTGCTCCTCTGACTAGATGACATTGAGGCGTTCCTAACAGTGTTTGAACGGGTCGCCGACCGGGAGCCGCTGCCGCCGGAGCAATGGGCTGAGGTTCTGGCCCCCTATTTAACTGGGGAGCCCCAAAAGGCCTATTATGACCTCGCCTTACAGGACGCAAAATTAAAAGCGGAGATCCTGGCACGCCTCGGGGTTACGTTGGCGGTCCGGGCTCAGAGGGTACACCAGTGGGCGTACAGTAAGGCAAAACCTCCGAGGTCGCAGCTATTTGACTTTTGCATCTGGTCCAAAAATGGCTGCAGCCCGAGAGATGCTCCCCAGCGCAAATGGTGGAGCAGGGAATATGGACCGATTTTTGCACTCTCTTCCGCATTCTGTGCAGTGCTGGGTTGCGCAGGGTGATCCTCAGACTGCGGATGACCTAGTGGGACTGGTAGAGAGGTTCCACGCAACGGAGAGGTCCCTGGGAGGTCCGGGGACCCTGAAATACCTGTACTGGGAGGGCCGGAGAAACTGGGACGTACAGGAGCCAAGATTCCAAGATTCTCCGGGAGGGTCGTGCCAAGGCCAGGGGAGGCCCAGACCCAGTGCCAAAAGGAATGCCCAGAGATATTTTGTGCTGGAGATGTCGGGGACCGGGACATATAGCGGCTCAGTGTCC
Organism: Phyllomedusa bahiana; assembly: GCA_025379985.1. NCBI lineage: Eukaryota > Metazoa > Chordata > Amphibia > Anura > Hylidae > Phyllomedusa > Phyllomedusa bahiana. The sequence goes on from JAODAL010006658.1 coordinate 81,798, forward strand.
CCTCACGACGGAGCCCATGGACTGCTCCGTGACCCGCCGCAGTTCCCTCTTTGCACATCCGGCGTGCAGCGCTGTGTCAACCAATGGGGAGGAACCCCAGATGTGTAAACTTACAGTGAATGGCACCATGGTCTCAGGACTACTGGACTCAGGGAGTTTAGTCACTCTCATATCGGCCTCACTCCCATATGTGTTGGTCCCTGGGAAAAAATTAGGGGTCACGTGTATCCACGGGGACACAAGGGATTACCCAGTGGCCCGGGTTAAACTTGAGACAGGCTGGGGTACCATGTCACACAAAGTGGGAGTAGTGCAGGATCTATTGCACGATGTGATTGTGGGGCGGGACTGCCCTCTGTTCTGGGACCTGTGGTGAAAACCGTCTCTGCCAAGTCCCACACGGTGCCTGGACCATGCCGCTGGGGGGGAACATGAGACAATTCCAGAGTTCCCTTGTTCAGTCCTGGTGGGAGATAATGAGGAAGAGGTCTCATCGGATGAGCCTGTCCCCGAGTTGGAGGTATCTAGACAAAATTTTGGTACCGCCCAACTTCAGGACTTGACCCTAAGAGGGGCCCGGGAAAATGTGACGGTTCTCAACGGGGTACCCCAGGTGTTGGGGGCCGAGAGTCGGTTTCCGCATTTTGCCCTGAATCAAGACCTGTTATATTGAGTCACCAAAATCAGGGATGAGGTGGTAGAGCAGTTATTGGTTCCGGGTCCCTATAGGCATATGGTCCTGGATATGGCCCACACCCATGTGTTAGGGGGGGACTTAGGTGCAAATAAAACGCTTGAGAGAATACTACAGCGTTTTTATTGGCCAGGGTGTTACCGGGAGATTAGGGATTTCTGCCAATCGTGTGTCACCTGCCAGGTCACATCCCCGTTAACACATTTCCGTAGCCCTCTGGTTCCGCTACCAATCATTGAGGTCCCTTTTGATAGGATAGCGATGGATCTGGTAGGGCCATTGGTGAAGTCAGTGAGAGGTCACCAATACATCCTGGTCATTGTTGATTACGCCACCCGTTACCTGGAGGCCATCCCTCTCAGGAACCCCTCATCCCGTAATATTGCACGGGAGCTCTTTTATGTCTTCTCACGCATAGGAATTCCCAAGGAGATCTTAACGGATCAGGGAACCCCATTCATGTCGAAGGTAATGAGGGAGCTGTGTAAGGTGTTGAAAGTTACGCAGCTGCGCACATCAGTCTACCATCCTCAGACGGACGGTCTCGTTGAGCGGTTTAATAAGACCCTGAAGGCCATGCTGAGGAAAGTGGTAGAGAAGGATGGGCGGGATTGGGACTGTCTCCTACTGTACTGGCTGTTCTCAATTAGAGAGGTACCCCAAGCCTCCACCGGGTTTTCACCCTTCGATCTTTTGTATGGGAGACATCCTAGAGGACTTTTAGATGTGGCCAAGGAAACTTGGGAAAGTGAGGTCACCCCGTATAAGAGCGTAGTGGAGCATGTGGCCTAACTGCAGGAGAGGATGTCCAGGGTGATGCCGATTGTCAGGGAGCATCTTCTTCAAGCACAAGAAGCGCAGGCCCGAGTCTATAATAGGTCCGCCAGGATAGGGCACTTTAACCCGGGAGACAGGGTACTAGTATTAGTACCCACTGTTGAAAGCAAATTCCTCGCTAAGTGGCAGGGCCCCTACGAGATAGTTGAAAAGGTGGGGGAGGTGAATTATAAGGTCCACCAGCCAGGGAAGAGGAAACCCTTTCAGATTTACCACGTAAATTTGATAAAACCCTGGAAGGAGAGAGAGACTCCTGAGGGTTCTTGCTTGTTGACCAAAATGGAGGCCGACATCGAAGCCGTAAAAATCTCAGAGACCCTATCCCCCTCCCAAAAGCAACAATGTAGGGAACTGCTGCAGAGGAATTGAGACCTGTTCACCGACACCCCTGGCCATACCTATGTGATAGAGCATTAGATCCTCAAAGACCCCAATGTGATGGTAAACCTTAAGCCCTATGGAGTCCCTGAGGCCCGCCGGGAGGTCATTTACAAAGAGGAGCAGAAAATGCTAGAACTAGGGGTGATCGAAAGGTCCAAGAGTGGATGGTCCAGCCCCATAGTGCTAGTGCCAAAGCCAAACGGGGAATGGAGATTCTGCAATGATTATCGCAGACTCAATAAGGTATCCACAGTGGATGCCTACCTTATGCCCCCGGGTAGATGAATTAATCGAGCAATTAGGTCCGGCGAGGTATATTAGCACCCTTGACCTCACCAAGGGATATTGGCAGATCCCCCTCTCAAAGGACGCTAAGGCCTTGTTCACACGGCTTATTCTGGGACTGATTAGAGCCGTACTGCGCGCCGGATTTGCGCTGCAGTACGGCTCCAATCCGTCCCAGTCATTACGGTAAACCACAGTTCTCATAGAGAACTGTGGATTCCGTCTCTTCTCCCCGCTTGGCGAATCCACCGCGGGGGGAGAAAGTGACATGCAAATCTCAAACAAGTGGTAGACTTCAAAATTCAGTGCAAAAACTTTTATTCCACGTCAGTGTAAAATCCAACATTTACGGACAATTATAAAACCGTTAGTAAGATAGAAAAAGTAAAGTGATATACTTATGTTAGAAGTTATTTCTGCGTAGCAGCTTCCAATACTTCTGATTTCCTAAACAGGATAGCCCAGAGACGCCAGACCTTAGAGTGAGCTGCACATACTTCGAGCGACGTTTCGGAGGACACGCCCCCTTTGTCAAGCATGCGTGATGAGCATTTCCTATTGTTTAAATACCACAACTTACGTATAAAAACAACAATAAAAACAACAGTTACCGAAGTTATAAAAATACTTTCAAATTGTAAACCTCATTGAGACCTCTCGGAATCAATGATTGCATCTTGCTTATCCAGAAAGCCTCACGTTGTAATAATCGGGTTTTAACCTCTTCTGAACTTCTACTCTCAACATGCTCCAATATACACCAACGGAGTTCACACACTCCATGGTTTGCTTCACAAAAATGCCGTGCAAGGGAAGATTCTCCAAACGACTTCTTTAACTCATGTTCTTTCTCCCTGTTCTTATATAAACGTATATTAGACCTGTGTTCATTCAATCGAGTTTTTATGGATCTTTTTGTTTGACCAATATAGACCAATCCACATGGGCATTTAATCAAGTATATGACTTGTATTGTGTTACATGTAAAATAACCTTTTATTTTAATGTCCGTTCCATGTAAGGGATGCTTGATGCTAGAACCCTTAATAATAGAGGAGCAATTCAAGCAGCCCAAACAAGGGAACGTACCTTTTTTCTCCATATTCAATTTCATTTGCCTAGAATTGTACATTTTAATATCCGATGATACCAAAGAATCGCCCAGTGATCTGCCTTTTTTAAATATGAATCTAGGGAGCTCCTTGAACAGTACACCAAAATTTGGGTCACTGTTCAGGATATTCCAATATTTTGTGATAGTCTTTTTGATCATACCTGAATGTTTGTCATATGTGGATAAGAACATTACACTATCTTTTGTTGATTTGGATTTGGTGCAAAACAGATCTTCTCTTTTTATCTTCGACACTTCCTCTGCTACAGTTTTTATCTCATTAGTATCGTAACCTCTTGCTAGAAATTTTTTTATTATACATTGTTTACTTTCATTCCATTTCTTCTCATCAGAGCAGATGCGTTTCGCTCTGATGAGTTCCCCCTTAAGTATGCCTCTGAATGTACCCGGATTATGAAAACTTTTACGGTGAAGCAAATTGTTGCGATCAATTTCTTTGGAAAACAAAACTGTTTCCAATTTGTTATCTTTCTTTGAGACTAATACGTCCAAGTATTCAATATTATATTGTTCTTTTTGAATAGTGAATTTAATGAGGCCATGTAATCCATTAATATACTGCACAAAATCCTCCAACTCCGTTTCAGATCCACGCCATACTAGAAACACGTCATCGACGTAACGACGCCATAATACGATATTAGTCTGGTACTTAGAGGATAAAATATATGTCTTCTCCAACATGGCCACAAATAGGTTGGCATACCCTGGAGCTGCAGGAGACCCCATCGAAGTCCCCTGCAGCTGCAGAAAAAACTCATTACCAAATCTGAAAAAATTCTTGGTAAGTATGATGTCCAATAAAGTCATCAAAAAATTAATGAATGCATTACTCAGTGTAGAATTCTCATTAAGCATATTTCTGACAATTTCTCTACCCTCCTCATATGGAATGCTAGTATACAAAGACTGGATGTCTAAAGTGCACAACCAGTCATTAGAATGAATTTCTATATCAGAGATAGTAGTCAGAAATTGTCTAGTATCTTGTAGACATTGTTTCTCTTTTTTAACTGCTGGTTGTAAGAAACTATCGACAAACCTTGCCAGGGGTTCAAGCACTGAGTTAACCCCTGACACGATGGGTCTGCCAGGTGGTTTTGTAATGGACTTGTGGACCTTTGGAACAGTATAAAAAATTGGTGTGCGTGGATGTTCATTAGTAAGTGTCTTTTTTGTATATTCTGAAATAACCCCATTCAATGTTGCTTCACTTAAAATTTCATCAATATACTTCTTAATTTCTGTGGATGGATCTGAATCTAATTTTTTATAAATTTGAGGATCATTCAGTTGTTTATTAATTTCACTAACATAATATTCTCGATCGACTATAACTGTACATTAAGGTAGCTCGCATTCCAAGGGGATTACGAAGCCCGCTACAGCCAATTTTATTACCAGAAGATAAAGGATACCGTGACAAATGGTTTGCAATAGGAAACCAATATTCAATGAACTTAATGTTCCTCACTGTGCAGAGTATTCAAAATAATTTGGAAAACCTAAAAATAGAGATCACCAATGTGGAAGAGGATTATAAAAAAAACAGTAACAGGTGAACTTTACAATAAAAACACACAAATGATTCAAGATAATCTGGATAAAATGAAAATGCAATTATTACAGAACAAAATAAAGAAATTTGAACGAGATATGAAAGACTACTTAAATAACCGTGTGTATACATGGTCAGATGAAAGATTCAAATCTAGACGGTTCAACAAACATCCTAAGAAGAACCAACAAAATGACACTGCATCTAACAGTTCTGATAGTTCATCACAACAAAACCGCATGCAGCTGAGATCAGAAATAAGATCAAAAGGTTTTTTAGAAGAAACGAGTTCAAGCGAGGAACTTGGCGCAGTTGGTGGAATCAATGTAAAAGATCCAAAAAAAACCAGTACAACAACGAAAGGCAGAGGGAAGAAGAAATAGAATTGGAAGATCTATGTATTAATATTTCGTCTAAAGAACTGGACATATCACAAAGGACTCTAATTAATAAAGGACTTAATTTTGTCCCAGTCCAAGATAAGGAATTTTTTGATTTTGAAATTGATTTTTATAAAATGTGCAGAAATGTAAGATTAAAAATGTTTTTTCATCAAAAAAATCAGAACTCAGAATCAAGCGTGGTCCCGAAAAAATTGCGAAAGAAGAGCACGTTTGATCCTGAGATTTCTTCCCCGATGCTTGAAACTTTTCGGAACTTAGTGATCAATGAAGTTAGACAAGGTTGGGATACATTAAAGAAAAAAATTCCTAATAATCTGCGTAGACAGGAAATAACCGCGCTGCATCAGCTTAAAGGTGATTCCTCCCTTGTAGTAAAGAAAGCTGACAAGGGGGGAGCCACAGTTATAGTTGATCGAGAATATTATGTTAGTGAAATCAATAAACAACTGAATGATCCTCAAATTTATAAAAAAATTAGATTCAGATCCATCCACAGAAATTAAGAAGTATATTGATGAAATTTTAAGTGAAGCAACATTGAATGGGGTTATTTCAGAATATACAAAAAAGACACTTACTAATGAACATCCACGCACACCAATTTTTTATACTGTTCCAAAGGTCCACAAGTCCATTACAAAACCACCTGGCAGACCCATCGTGTCAGGGGTTAACTTAGTGCTTGAACCCCTGGCAAGGTTTGTCGATAGTTTCTTACAACCAGCAGTTAAAAAGAAAAAACAATGTCTACAAGATACTAGACAATTTCTGACTACTATCTCTGATATAGAAATTCTTTCTTATGGTTGTGCACTTTAGACATCCAGTCTTTGTATACTAGCATTCCATATGAGGAGGGTAGAGAAATTGTCAGAAATATGCTTAATGAGAATTCTACACTGAGTAATGCATTCATTCATTTTTTGATGACTTTATTGGACATCATACTTACCAAGAATTTTTTCAGATTTGGTAATGAGTTTTTTCTGCAGCTGCAGGGGACTTCGATGGGGTCTCCTGCAGCTCCAGGGTATGCCAACCTATTTGTGGCCATGTGGAGAAGACGTATATTTTATCCTCTAAGTACCAACTAATATCGTTATTAATGGCGTCGTTACGTCGTGACGTGTTTCTAGATTGGCGTGGATCTGAAATGGAGTTGGAGGATTTTGTGCAGTATATTAATGGATTACATGGCCTCATTAAATTCACTATTCAAAAAGAACAATATAATATTGAATACTTGGACGTATTAGTCTCAAAGAAAGATAACAAATTGGAAACAGTTTTGTTTTCCAAAGAAATTGATCGCAACAATTTGCTTCACCGTAAAAGTTTTCATAATCCGGGTACATTCAGAGGCATACTTAAGGGGGAACTCATCAGAGCGAAACGCATCTGCTCTGATGAGAAGAAATGGAATGAAAGTAAACAATGTATAATAAAAAAATTTTTAGCAAGAGGTTACGATACTAATGAGATAAAAAAATGTAGCAGAGAAGTGTCGAAGATAAAAAGAGAAGATCTGTTTTTGCACCAAATCCAATCAACAAAAGATAGTGTAATGTTCTTATCCACATATGACAAACATTCAGGTATGATCAAAAAAACCCACACAAAATAATTGGAATATCCTGAACATGACCCCAAATTTGGTGTACTTTTTCAAGGAGCTCCCTAGATTTATATTTAAAAAAGGCAGATCACTGGGCGATTTTCCCTTTGGGATCATCGGATATTAAAATGTACAATTCTAGGCAAATGAAATTGAATATGAGAGAAAAAGGTACGTTCCCTTGTTTGGGCTGCTTGAAATTTTCTCCTCTATTATTAAGGGTTCTAGCATCAAGCATCCCCTTTCATGGAACGGACATTAAAATAAAAGGTTATTTTACATGTAACACCCAAAACAAGTCATATACTTGATTAATGCCCATGGGATTGGTTATATTGGTCAAACAAAAAGATCCATAAAAACTCGATTGAATGAACACAGGTCTAATATACTTTTATATAAAACAGGGAGAAAGAACATGAGTTAAAGAAGTCGTTTGGGAGAATTTTTCCCTTGCACGGGATTTTTGTGAAGCAAACCATGGAGTGTGTGAACTCCGTTGGTGTATATTGGAGCATGTTGAGAGTAGAATTCAGAAAAGGTTAAAACCCGATTATTACAAGTGAGGCTTTCTGGATAAACAAGATGCAATCATTGATTCCGAGAGGTCTCAATGAGGTTTACAATTTGAAAGTAATTTTTTTAACTTCGGTAACTGTTGTTTTTTATTGTTGTTTTTATACGTACGTGTGGTATTTAAACAATAGGAAATGCTCATCACGCATTTCTTGACAAAGGGGGCGTGTCCTCCGAAAACATCGTCGAAGTATGTGCATGCTCACTCTAAGGGCTGGCGTCTCTGGGCTATCCTGTTTAGGAAAAACGAAGTATTGGAAGCTGCTACGCAGAAATAACTTCTAACAAAATAATCACTTTACTTTTTCTATCTTACTAACGGTTTTATAATTGTCCGTAAATGTTGGATTTTACACTGACGTGGAATAAAAGTTTTGCACTGAATTTGAAGTCTACCAACTTGTTTGAGATTTGCCTGTTAATTAGAGCCAAGGAGGTGGCTCGTGTGGAGACTTCCTTAAGTGGTATACTGCATAGAGTTGGTTACATAATATGGAGAAAGTGACATGCACATTATTTAAATCCGGCCCCGCAATTACGTCGGCAATAAGCCGTGTGAACATTGCCTAAGGAGAAGACTGCTTTCTCTACTCCTGATGGGTTATTTCACTATTTCCGAATGCCTTTTGGTTTGCAAGGGGCCCCTGCCACCTTTCAGAGGACTATGGATCAAGTGCTGCGCCCACATAGGAGATACAGGGCCACATACCTAGATGACATTGTGATCTTCAGTCATGACTGGGAGAGCCATCTCGGGAAAGTCCAGGCTGTGCTAGATGCCTTAAGGAAGGCTGGGTTTACGATAAACCCAGCTAAATGTTCCCTGGGGATGGAGGAAACCAGGTACCTTGGGTACATAGTGGGGAGAAGGGAAATTAAGCCCCAAGTGAACAAAGTAGAGGCGATGCAGAAGTGGCTCCGCCCCCTCACCAAGAAGCAGGTCAGGGCGTTTCTTGGTATTGTAGGATACTATAGACAATTTATCCCAAAGTTTGCAGAGATAGCTGTTCCCTTGGCGGACTTAACCAAGGGCACGAAGTCAACAATGATAAAGTGGTCCCCTGAGGCAGAGAGGGCTTTCCAAGAGCTTAAACAGGCCTTATTTAGGCAGCTAGTACTAGTAGCATCGGACGTCTCCCGTGAATTTGTGGTCCAGACCGATGCGTCTGATGTGGGACTGGGGGCCGTTATGTCCCAGGTAATGAAAGGGGAAGAGCACCCTGTGATATACCTAAGTAGGAAATGGTCCCCTGCAGAACGGAATTACGCCATCATTGAGAAAGAATGCCTAGCCATAAAGTGGGCATTGGATTCCCTCAGGTACTACCTGTTAGGAAGGAAATTCAGGCTATTGTCCGACCATGACACACTCATGTGGATGCAGGAGAAGAAGGGGAATAATGCCTGGGTTACCCGCTGGTTCCTTGCCCTGCAGGATTTTTCCTTCACAGTAGAACATAGGCCGGGCAAGCTGCAGGGAAACGCAGATGCCCTCTCAAGAGTACACAGTCTAGTGCAGTCTAGTGGCGGACAGTGCCCAAACCCCCGGCTTTGGGCAGGGGGGGGGGGGGGGGGGGGGGGGTATGTTGAGAAGGCACAAGGTGCCGTGTTGGATGGCCGACATGTGTCACCGAGGTTTCTGATCTCGGTAAAGTAAAGCCTGCTAGTCGTACGTCAGTATCGATAGGGTACTGACATTTGTGTTATTCCGATAGTATGACTGCTGGAACAGAAGTGGATCTGGGTCAGGCTTTTCTGGAGCAGTTCAAAGAGCAGGGTGGGTGGACTGCTCCCATGTACCCAGGCCTGGTTTTGAGGCCTATTTAAGGCAGGACGTTTGGAGGATGGGTGTGGTGCTTCTCAGTCAGAGTTTGCTTGACTGGAATAAGACGTGGAAGTTTGAGCTGCAGCCTACCATCCACTGGATACCATATTCCCCTGATCTGGGTGGGGAAAGCACCCAAGAACTGCTGGACTTACAGAGACTGTGAGTTATCTACATGGACTGTGTGTTTGTATTTTGTTTGGGCTGAAGTTAAGCCCGTATGCCCTTTTTCCGTTGGCTGTATAATCTGTGGCTGAATAAGGGCCAAGAGACTCAAAAACGTACGCTGCGAACTGTGTGTTATTGCTACCACTGAGCTACATCCCCACACTATCTATCTCATATCTATCTCATATCTATCTCATATCTATCTATCTATCTATCTCATATCTATCTATCTATCTATCTCATATCTATCTCATATCTATCTATCTCATATCTATCTATCTCATATCTATCTATCTATCTATCTATCTCATATCTATCTATCTCATATCTATCTATCTATCTCATATCTATCTCATATCTATCTATCTATCTATCTCATATCTATCTCATATCTATCTCATATCTATCTATCTCATATCTATCTCATATCTATCTCATATCTATCTCATATCTATCTATCTATCTATCTATCTCATATCTATCTATCTATCTATCTATCTATCTATCTATCTATCTATCTCATATCTATCTATCTCATATCTATCTATCTATCTATCTATCTATCTATCTATCTATCTATCTATCTATCTCATATCTATCTATCTCATATCTATCTATCTCATATCTATCTCATATCTATCTATCTATCTATCTATCTCTCTATCTATCTTCCTATCTATCTCTCTATCTATCTATCTGTCTTCCTAACTATTTATCTTTCACATATCTATCTCATTGCTGTCTATATATATGATTTACTGTATAACACAGAATTATGTCATGGCACATTGTACCATGTAACACACTTGGCACTGCTACATCGCATCAGTGTACCAGTGCTGTCTGTGTCATCCGGGCCCCCTCTGGATATCCTCTGCATTATATATGGTTTCTCACTAACTGATCATGGTACGAACATGAAAAAAAGGAACTGACACGACTACCTCTGCTTCTGCCTGTGATGAGGCAGACAATGCGTTGATGCCTAGGTATCAGTGCTCCCTTTCCTGCCTAGGGCCTCCATGATCTGCTGAAGTAAAAACCTGTAAGAATTCCTCCATCTCCTATATTTCAAGTCACCGCCTGCTCCTGCTGCGCTTCTCCCAGCGGACCCCAATTAAAGGCAGCAGCCTGGGGTCTCCTCATAAATAATGCACAGAAAAATGGGGACAACGCAGAGATGAATGGTAATGATTAGATGTGAGAAGATGTAACAATTAAACTGTAACACTGTAAATATATAAATCTATAATGAGCGAAAATATCCCAGAATCCACAATTGTTTACAATATTACTAATCATCAACCATCCATTTTAGAAACAGTCAATGGTTGTAGATGAAGGCTTAGCACCTGGAGGAGGCGACTGGGTCAAGATTATCATTTGCCCACTGGCCATACGGGAAGACACCTGGGGACCCGCTTCTCCTGCTCCATTATATGTGACTCATGACAAGTGGTGTATCTGCTATTGAAGCTGTGGGGCCAGTAAGGAATAAGACAGACCGGGCTGAGCTTTTCCGATCTAGAACAAAAGCTTCAGTAAAGTTTCTGCATCAGTTGTGAATATATGTAGTTTTTGTAATATATTTTATCAGGGAATGTGGCCTCTTCCTCACTTCCCTCAGTTTCCTGCCTGCAGGCCTTTTATAACTGTTCTGACACCTCCTCAGTGATCAAAAAAATCCATGTAATGTAAAATCTGAGGTAGACCATGATGGACACTGAGACTAGACAATGGGACCTTAATTTGACTGTGTGGATTACCCAATTAGCCCTGGCAATGAGGACTGATATGGAACCGTGTTGCATACTGAAAAGATTTCTTAACTTTGATTCTACAAAAATGTTAGTTCATCCCCTCATCATCTCCCGGCTAGATTACTGCAACCTGTCCTACCTACCCAGTGCATTCACTTCAAATTACTAACCATGACCTACAAGGCTCTCCATAACCTCTCCCCTCCATACATCTCTGCCTTAATCTCCAGATACCTCCCCTCACGCAATCTCCGCTCCTCACAGGACCTTCTCCTCTGCTCTCCTCTTGTCAGCTCCTCACACAACCGTCTCCAAGACTTCTCCCGTGCTTCCCCCACACTCTGGAACTCACTGCCCCAACACATCAGACTCTCCTCCACTTTCACCAGCTTCAAAAGCAACCTGAAAACCCATCTCTTCAGGAGCCTATAACCAACAATAACCCCGCTATTACTACACCCCACAAACATGTCTGCCCCTCACCTTCCGTCTCCTTCCCCCTTCCTTGTAGATTGTAAGCCTTTGTGGGCAGGGTCCTCTCTCCCTCTGTACCTGTTGTTAGTCACAGACTGTCACTATTGTAATTGTTTGACTTAAGTTATGTATGTAACCCCCTGAATGTACAGCGCCCTGGAATCAATGGCGCTAGAATAATAATAATAATAATAATCTTTATTTATATAGCGCCAACATATTCCGCAGCACTTTACAAATTCAAGGGTAAACATACAGTCATTACACATTAAAAGTACTTACAGACGGGACATAAGGTGTGAGGGCCCTGCTCGTGAGAGCTTACAATCTATTAGAGTGTATGGGTGAAACATACGGTAAGAAGTGCCAAGCTTACAATGGTCCGGCCATGTTTCATAAATAGGGGGTGGTTTACATGAAGAATGGATGAACCTGCCACCCTGACAGTACATCTATATACAGCTACAAAATTAATAATAATAATAATAATAATAATAATAACCTGCTCCTCTGTGACCTCCTATCTACGGCTATGTTCACTTGTTGGACTTTTCCCACTGAAAAAATCCAACGTGTAATCATCACCAGAAATCTGAGACAACAAATCGGATTTCTGTCGGTTCAATCCGGCCGTAGCGGAATCTGAAGAGGATCCGCCTGGAAGAATGGACACGTCTATTCTTTTTTTTTTTTTTTTTTTTTTTTTTTAAATCCTTGATGTGAAATGCACCTTGGACTGACCATTCAAATCAATGGCAGTCGAATTACATGAAGACTTTGATATGGAATCTAATGCATTATCCACATCATACTCTTGCTCCCATCCTATCCATCAAATTTGCTCCCGGCTGATCCACCTCTCTCCTCATTACTCCTCTCCCCTCTCTCAATCCCTTCACTGGTTTCCCATTGGAAACAAACTATTCACCAAGACCTCCAAGGCTCTCCATAACCTCTCCTCTCCATACATCTCCAGATATCTTCCCTCACACAAACTCCGCTCCTCACAGGACCTTCTTCTCTGCTCTCCTCTTGTTAGCTCCTCACACAACCGTCTCCAAGACTTCTCCCGTGCTTCCCCCATAGCCTGGAACTTACTGCCCCAACACATCAGACTCTCCCCCACTTTCACTAATTTCAAAAGCAAACTAAATAACCCATCTCTTTAAGATAGCTTCTAACCTACAATAACTCCTCTGCTCCTACACCACCATACACAGATCTCCGTCCTTCAATTTCTGTTTCCTTCCTCCTCCTTTGTAGAATGTAAATTCTTGTGGTCAGGACCCTCCATAATAATAATCATAGTAATCTTTAAATAGCGCCAACATATTCCACAGCACTTTACAATTTAGAGGCTAAAAGTACAGTACAGGCAAAATGCTACCTACAGATCAGACACATAGGGGGGACATGTATGATCGGGTTTTTCCCCCTTTTCTGCTATACAATGCACCTAACTGAGCCGGCTACGTTGTCTAATGCACCTAATGAATGTGTTAGGCGCATTGTTCGTAAGACTCGACACTTTCTAATGCGCCTAACATGAGGGGGTGTTCTGAGGGGGCGTCGCACCAGACTCGTATTACTAGACACATATATGAATGTGGTTTGGCATTACTGCTCGGACAGGCAGACCTATCTCAATGTGCTCTGCCTGAGCCTGAGGAGGCGAAGTGGAGCTGGATTTGCTGTTAGGGAAAAAAATGTCCAATATTTCTCAACTTCCACCAGTACAATAATAAAAACTCATTTCTGATAATTATCAAACTAGAGAAAAGTAAATTATTTACATTTAATAAAAATTGTTATCATAAAATGATTATAACAATATATAATATCCCAAAAATATAAAAATATCTCTGATAAAATGTTTTTAAAATTAATAGAATCGAAAAGTAATTTTACATTAATTAACCCACTGATGATGTTGTTCAGATTTTTAAATTTTACATTTTTGCTACATTAAATTTGAAATTTATTTTTTCTGCTCTCACCATACAGCAAGATCCGGCACACCAGACGTCTGGCTGGGATCTGTGGTCCACCAAAGCAAGATCAGTCCCATAGTTTCTATTCACTGACATGCTGTTCTAATGACTTTTATTTCCAGCCTATCTATAGCCGTTATACATGTTAGGCGCATTAGTAATGCGCCTTAGTTCCATAATGCGTCAAACACACAGACGAGGTGCATTGAACTTTAGACACCATTTATAAATGCACAAAAATCACTTTCATACATTCAGGTGCATTATACACTGAAAAATAGATGAGAAAATGCACTGTGATGCATCTAGTTCCATACATGTCTCCCAAGGTGTGAGGGCTCTGCTCACAAAGCTTAAAAGCTATTAGGATGTATGGGTGAGACAAAGGCTGAGAAGTGCTTAGTTTACACAATGGTCCAGCCATGTTTCATAAAAATGGGGTAATTTACATAAAAAGTGGATGAACCTGTACATCTGTATACAGGTAAGTGCCTGTGAGTGCCCAAGTGCAGGGAGTGTCTTGATAGTAGGAGGTTAGCAATTAGGGTACCAGTCGTTCCACACCTTGGTAGGGTTAACCTATTTCTCCACAGAGGTTAGAGGTCCAGGGGCATCATCACTCCAATGTCACTTCTGGCCTAATGTGCCAAGGGACCAGAAGCGATATCGGGACGTCAGAACATCGGCAGTGCTAGACCCAGAAGTGTAAGTCAACCACTGTGTGTTGCCTAGAAAGGTGCCAGGCGTGTGGTGCGCAGCCCAATGGAGGGAGGCACCACATGACCCAGCAAGCCGATGTGTGATGTCACATATAAGCCGCGCCCTGCATGGAGCGAGATCAGACGCACATGTGCAGCTTAGAAGCCCAACCCTCCCGTCCTTGAGGTGGGGTTTTTTGTTGTGTTACAAAGGTCTGATGGGCCCACGGGTGTGAGGACTGTTGGTGGTGGAGGTATAAGCGGACGTTTGGTAGTTGTCATGGTGGCCGGAGTGGGCAGTAAGGGTTCCTTGCAGTGGTGAAAGAGTGGTGGGGGAGTCATAATTGGTAATGGCTCCCCAGCGTTAACCAAAAGGTTGACCTGGTCTAGCGAAGGTGGTATCCCTGTGAGCCTGGTTCTTATTCTGTGGTAGCCACCAGAGGTGGCTTGTGGTTCCTTCGAGGCGGGGGCGACGGCTGAGGGTAAATACAGTGGAAGGATATGAAAATTTAGCCAGACCTGGGTATTGGTCCAAGGACCTCAACCCCATGGTTTTTCTCTTCTAGGGGTGGATGTGTTGTTGTTTGGATGGGTGGGTTGGAAGTTATATCTGTTGAATACACAAGATAATTATATTTTGATACAGACTGTTATCTTTTTATATTTTGTAGTGGTTATTTATGGTTTATTTTATATTGTTTGTTAATAAAACGGATGCTGTGGCCAATTTATCCAACCTTGCCTCCTGTCTGTATTAAGGTGTTAGGCTATGTTCACACGGCTTAAACTGGGACTTATTTCACCCCGTATTTCGCGCCGTACTGCGCTCAATACGGGGTGAAATACATCCCAGTCATTATGTTAATCCATAGTTCTCATAGAGAACTATGGATTTCGCCCCCTCTCCCCGCTCGGACAATACGACGAGCGGGGAGAAAGTGACATGTCAATTACTAGCAACGAATACGCGCCGCTAGTAATGAATGTCTATGGGGCTGGCGATCTGCCGGCCCCGTGGGAGCTCGCGCGAGCTCCCGAACTCTGGCTTAATTGCGGAGTGTAATTATGCCCCGCAATTACACTTTGTGAACATAGCCTTAGGGGGAGGGGTGGTTACTGGGAGGGTAGTTGAATTGGGGCCACATGCTGTTTTAATTATGGCTTGGTGGTAGAGAAAAAAAAGCGTTTGGCGATGCATAGGGTCATGCGATGTACTAGTGCATCTCTAAAAAATTAGAATATCACTGAAAAGATAATTGATATCAATAATTGAAGTCAAACAGAGAAACCCATAAATTGTATAGACTTATTACAGTATGAATGACAAGGTTTAATATAATATATTTGTGCGCCCTATAACAAATAAAAAGATAGTCCTGGAGAACCCTTTAATTTTCAATGATATTTAAATTTTTTAGATGCACTAGTATCTATCTATTCCATATCTGTCTATCTATCTATCTATTCCATGTCTATCTATCTATTCCATATCTATCTATTCCATATCTGTCTATGTATCTACAGTATCTATCTATGTAACTACAGTATCTATCTATCTATCGTATCTATTTACTGTATCTATCTATCTATCTACAGTATCTATGTATCTATGTATCTATCATTATTTCATTTCTATCTTTTTGTGTACAAAACGCAGACAATGCTCCATACAGACAGGGCTAGAGCTAATGTTTTGGGAAGCCACTAATATAATTAGACACTGGGCACTGTGTCACTGAAAAAAATAAAAAAGTTATGACTGTTGAAAAACAGGGAGGCAAAAAATTTGAAATTTACCTACGCCATTAAGGCTTTTTCAGGCCTTGTGTCTGAGGGGTTAAACAGCCAGGTCCGCTCCGCTCCATCTTCATCCATTATTCATTTACCAAAGCTGAATAATAGCTTAAAAAATCCTAAAAATCAGTGGAACCTACTAACAAGGCCCAGCTAAGGTTTTAATGTCGCCATTTACACCGGTACAAAAACGAGCGAAAAGGAAGAAAAGAAATCCTCCTGCTGGGAAATTTATGTTAAACGTGAATGCAACAAAACTAAACGATAGCGTCTTATGAGACTTGGTATAAATAAGTAATGTGCGTATTATTATTAGATAAAAACGGTCTGACACAATGCGGCGGATACAAAGGAACGAGCACAGTGAACGGCAAATACGAGGAGAGAAATGTGCAGCTGAACGCACAGGGGATCGATTGTTTAGAATTGCAAATGGCCTGAACCCAGCAGCGGTGAACAATAAGAAGATACCAGGTGTGGACAGGATAAAGAGGTGCCGGGCGCAGACAAAGGCTTGCAGAGATACATGAGGACATCCCCTATACACTGCCAGTGCCTTAATATACTTTAGGGAAGGGGGCTGCCGCCAACTGAAGGGTCACCCTATTAATCAGTTTAACAGCTTACACGATAACAAATGGGCCAAGCCATTGTTACAGCAGGCGACAAGTCAAAATTGTGGCGCAATTGTGAAATAGAATTGTAGCCCACAAATCACCGGCGCTGCCACGAGCCATCGCTTCTGGTGTTATATTAACAATGACGAGTCAGGATATTGGATTTCCTTTCAACATATCCATCCTATTAATTACACATGCTCCTCGTGTCTCTATCTGGGGGCTGATGAACGGCCGCCTGGATGACGATGTACATTGATTTGTTCATTGCTGAGTGAAATATTTGATTGGGGGATAATCAGGGGAATGAATTGAGGACAGAGTGAGTTAGCCTGGGCTGTATGGAGATGACTGGTGACTGGGAAAAGAAAAAATAACAGATGTGAAGAGTCATGGGAAATGGTGACACCTAGTGGTGACATTTTCAGTAAAAAATGAAGGATGGGAACCTTGATTCTGAACTGCCCTGTATAGAGGGAAAAAAACTGATCCAAAGTCTCCATCTATCTCATATCTAGTTATCTAGAGATGCAGCAAATATAAACCTGACATGGTATCAAAGTACAGAAAGTTATACCCACTCCTCAATGCTTTTCAATGGCTTTTGTTGTGATCTAAGAACAGATAACACAGAAAGCAATATTACTTATGTATCTACCTATTATTTCATATCTATCTGCCTAGCTATGTATCTCTGTATTTATCTATTATCTCCTGTCTATCTATCTCTCTGTCTTATTATCTATCTATCTATCTACCTACATACAGTAACTATCTATTTATCTATCTATCTATTTACCTACAATATCTATCTATCATTATTTAATTTCTATTATTTTATCTTCCTATCATCTTCTGTCTATCTATCTATTATTTCATATCTATCTGCCTAGCTATCTATCTCTGTATTTATCTATTATCTCCTGTCTATCTATCTCTCTGTCTTATTATCTATCTATCTATCTATCTATCTATCTATCTATCTATCTATCTATCTATCTATCTATCGATCTATCTACATACAGTAACTATCTATTTATCTATCTACCTATTTATCTACAATATCTATCATTATTTAATTTATATCATTTTATCTTCCTATTATCTTCTGTCTATCTATCTATCTATTATTTCATTTACCGTTTTTGCAAATAGTTTTCTCTATATATTCACCACGTGGTGTTTTTTTCTACACGTGGAAGCAACGGACAACTAACTGTCGTAAGGGATTAGCTCCACGAGGAGCAGATACGTGCTTACGAGAGTTGTGCCTCGCATCACAAAGCACAACAACGCAGACTGCTCACTTGTCACCGCAAGTCCACCGCATCAGGGGTAGCGACCTGGTAGGTCTCCCGCCGCAGCAAGTCCATCCCGCTTTGCGGTGGGCTCTGGTGAAAACCGGGTCCTACTTAGACTCCGTTCCCTGCCGCGGTTGTTGCCACCACTTGCGGTGGTCCAGTGGATCCACTATCCCGGCCGTTACAGATAGATCCAGCCATGGATCCCGCCAAGGTGCCCCTGCCAAGTATTGCGGATCTTACGACCATTGTTGCCCAGCAGTCGCAACAGATCACGCAACAAGCACAGCAGTTGGGACAGCTGTCCGCCATGATGCGACAACTTCTAGCATCCCAGCAGCAACCATCTTCTTCGCTGGTGGCTCCAGCTTCTCCTGCCATCCCACCGGCAACCGTGGGTCCAAAGATTCGTCTACCGTTACCCACCAAGTTCGATGGGGACCCGAAGCTTTGCATGGGTTTCATCACCCAGTGCTCCATGCACATCGAGCTGATGGCCTGTCAGTTCCCCACGGAGAGTTCAAAGGTGAGTCTGCTATCCGGAAAGGCCCTGGCTTGGGCGACACCTCTCTGGGACTGGAACGACCCTGTGACAGCAGACCTACAGGCCTTCCTTATGGAATTCTTCAGCGTCTTCGAGGAGCCAGCGCGTGTGTCTTCTGCCGAGAGGGTGCTCCTGAACCTATGCCAGGGCGACTCCTCCGTGGGTGACTATGGGGTTCAATTCCGTACCCTGGCTTCTGAGCTATTCTGGAACAACGCCGCCCTCTGCGCCTCATTCAAGAAGGGCCTGTCCTGGAGGGTCAAGGACGCACTTGCAGCTAGAGATCTTCCGTCTTCTCTGGGCGAACTTATCCACTTGACCACTCGCATAGACATGCGTATCGCTGAGAGACAGGAGGAGCTCCGCTAAGAACGAGACTGCACGTCCCCGCCGGCTGCCTCGTCTGGCTCCTGTGTTCCAGCGGGCTCCACTGCTGCTTCTCCAGGCCTTCACTGAGGAACCCATGCAGGTGCACCGAGCCCACCTGTCAGAACAAGAGCTATCCCGCCGTTGGGCGGAAAACCTTTGCTCTACTGTGCCAGTCCGGACCATTTCCGCAGAAGCTGTCCGCATCATCCCCAGCGCTCGGGAAACGCTCGCACCTAGGTGCCGTAGGAGAGGCGTCCCTAATTCTTCCTCTCTTCGAATGATGATACCGGTGGAGGTCACCTCTGAGGCCGGTCTTTCCTTCCGGGTTCCTGCCTTTCTGGACTCAGGGTCTGCCGGGAACTTCCCGACGCTCGACTGGAGGACAGGCGTTGGGGACCGGACTGTCAAGATCTCTGTCTGGTGGCACTCCGCCCGGTGTATACCTCTTCTCCACAGCCGCCCTCCTAGCCTCTGCCAGGCCTGCCTACAGAGTACCAGGACTTTGTAGACGTATTCTCGGAGAAACAGGCTGAGACACTGCCACCCCATCGTCCTACAACTGCCCGATAGACCTCCTCCCGGGTACTTGTCCCCCTTGGGGGAGGGTCTACCCATTATCTGTGCCCGAGACTCAGGCTACGTTGGCGTACATACAGGAGCAGTTGCAGAAGGGCTTTATCCGCAAGTCCTCCTCTCCAGCCGGACCTGGGTTTTTATTCGTGCAGAAAAAGGATGGCTCACTTCGTCCGTGCATTGATTACAGAGGGATAAACAAGATCACGGTGAAGAACCGCTAGCCTCTACCGCTGATCTCTGAGCTCTTTGATCAACTCCGGGGTCACAAGGTGTTTTCCAAATTGGACCTACGTGGGGCTTACAACCTCTTCAGAATTCGAGAGGGGGACGAGTGGAAAACGGCCTTCAATACTCGTGACAGGCATTTTGAATATCTCATGATGCCCTTTGGGCTATGCAACGCCCCAGCTGTGTTCCAGGAATTCGTCAATGACGTCTTCATGGACCTACTATACACCTGCGTCATTGTATATCTGGACGATATCCTGATTTTTTTCTCCAGAAATTCAGACTCATTGGATACAGGTGCACCAGGTTCTGCGATGTTTGCGCAACAACCGACTGTATACCAAGCTGGAGAAATGCTTGATCCACCAGGCCAGCCTGCCTTTCCTCGGGTATATAGTCTCTAATAGGGGTCTGCAGATGGACCCTGCTAAACTCTCAGCGATCCAGCAGTGGACACGACCTGTCGGCCTTCGGGCTTTACAACGCTTCCTGGGATTCGCCAACTACTACTGGCAATTTATTCTTCATTTCTCTACACTGGTGGCCCCAGCCGTTTTCCCTGGAGATAGATGCTCTTCCATGGGAGTGGGGGCAGTCCTTACACAGAAGAGTCCCAAAGGCAAGACTCTCACATGCGGCTTCTTCTCCAAGACCTTTTCGCTGGCGGAACAGAATGATGCCATTGGAGATCGGGAGCTGTTGGCCATCAAGTTAGCTCTGGAGGAGTGGCGACATTCGCTAGAGGGGGCTCGTCACCCGTTTGACGTCTTCACTGACCACCAGAACCTCCAGTACCTCCAGATGGACCAGCGTTTAAATCCTCGCCAGGCCAGGTCGTGCCTCTTTTTCTCCCGTTTTGACTTCTGGATCCACTTCCGACCTGCTGAGAAAAATGTCAAGGCGGATGCTCTCTCTCGTGCTTCTGACGTTGCCGGAGAGGAATCAGTATCTCAGCACATCATTTCCCCTGAACGGTTGGTCCACGTGGCTTCTGCAGATCTCCAAAGTGTTCCTCTGGGCAAGACCTTCGTACGTCGGGCACTCAGGAGAAGAATTCTGGGGTCATAGTTCTCTTCTGGCTGGTCACCCTGGGGTATGGAAGTCCTACGCTCTTATCTCTTGGCACTACTGGTGGCCAACTCTGCTTCCGGATGTCAAGGATTTCGTCCTCTCCTGTGCCACTTGGGCCCGGAACAAGGTCCCACGCCATAGGCCCGCGGGTCTCTTATTACCCTTGCCTGTTCCGGAGTCCCCATCGACACATATAGGCATGGACTTCACCACGGACCTTCCTTCTTCCTTGGGGAATTCTGTCATCTGGGTGGTCACGGACCGGTTCTCGAAGATGGCCCACTTCTTGCCCCTTCCTGGTCTTCCATCTGCTCCACAATTGGCAGGTCACTTCTTCCGTCATATTTTTCGGCTGCATAGCTTACCCTCTCATATCGTCTCTGATCGGAGAGTTAAATTTGTCTCCAGATTTTGGCGCGCTCTATGTTCCCGCTTGCAAGTCAAATTGGACTTCTCTTCAGCCTATCATCCTTAGACGAATGGACAAGTGGAGAGAGTAAACCAGATTTTGGAGGAATACCTGCGCCATTTTGTGTCCGGCCGCCAGGACAACTGGGCTGAGCTGCTTCCATGAGCCGAGTTCTCCTACAACCATCGGGTGTTTCTCCATTGTTTGTGGTCTATGGAGGTCACCCACGCCCTCCCTTCCCCTGTCTGTGGCTTCCAAGGTTCCGGCTGTGGACGACCAAGATCGGGAAAGAAAGGCCATTTGGCAAGAGTCCCGACATGCCTTACTCCGGGCTTCTGCTCATATGAAGACCCAGGCTGACAAGAGAAGGAGACCTCACCAACATTTCTAACAGGAGACTAGGTTTGGCTTTCTTCCAGATAGGTTCGTCTGATGATTCCGATTTATTAGTTGGGTCCTCGGTTCCTGGGTCCTTTCAGAGTACTTCGACAGCTTAACCCGGTGTCTTACAAGCTCTCTGGGGTCCCAGCCGGGGACGGGTGGCGCCGCGGGGCAGGCTGCAGGTGCACCTGCGCTGTATACTCACCTGACCGTGCTCCTGGCGCGTGTGCGTCCTCGGGCGGCCGAGGCTTGTAAATTTAAAGGGCCAGCGCACCGGTAATTGGCTAATTACCAGTCGCTGCCGATATTTATTGGTACGGCCCACGGCACTTCCTTGCTGGATCTATGTTGCCCCGTGCCTTAGAAAGCGTTCCCTAAGTGTATTCTTGCCTTGCCATGTACCCGACCTCTTGCTATGTTTACCGACACCGAACCTCCGCTGCCCGCCCTGACCTTCCTACCTGTCCACGACTACGGTTCTTGTGCTATGACTCGGTACCTTGTTGCACCTCGGCCGCCACCGCAAGTCCTCCGCGTCAGGGGTAGCGACCCGGTAGGTCTCCCGCTTTGCGGCGGGCTCTGGTGAAAACTGGGTCCTACTTAGACTCCAGTGGACTCCAGTGGATCCACGATCCCAGCCGTTACATTATGTATTATGTATTGCTTATCTTTTATGTGTTTAACGATATCTTTAGAGCTTATTGCATCCTTCAGTTTCTTTGGAAAGTGCCTTAATACAGCCTATCCATGTTTCTACAGTGTTTGTCTATTTATCTACAGCTCTGTAAAAAATTAAGAGACCACTGCACAGTTTTCTCTATATGTCTGACAGCCATTCCATTCTAGTGTCAGTTGAATTCCCACCAAAGTCCTCCTCATTCTACTTAATGTGCTTCTGATTAGGTGATCACCTGAACCAAATCTTACTTAATGAAGGAAAGTATAAAAAACCCTGCTGTGGCCTTCACAATCCTCTTGCAATAGGACAAGCTGGATGGCAAAACAAGTGCTAGTAATAGGCCAAAAGGAATTTGAAGGAAAAAATCATGGTTATTCCACCAAATATAGATTTCTCAACTCTTCCTGACTTAAAACATTAGTCTTATTGTTTCTAAATAAATATGAACTTGTTTTCTTTGCATTATTTGAGGTATGACAGCTCTGCTGCTGCTTTTTTATTACTTTGAAGATTTCTCATTTACTGCCAAGAAATACAAAATTTTTTGCTTTGAATTTCGGAGACATGTTGGCAGTAGTTTCTATAATAAAATAACTGTACATTTTTCTCAAAAATACATACAATTGAAGATAAAAATCAGAGAAACTGAAAATTTTGCAGTGGTCTCTTAATTTTTTCCAGAGCTGTATATGAGTGTTATGAAGGGAAGGAATCTTCCTGCACTTTTATCTTCTCCCTTCTAACCAATCACCTCAAATAACTTTTAGGGCAAAGGAGATGACTTTGCAGCACAGCCTGACCTCATTTTAAGTGGAGTTGTAACTGCCAGCCTTACTATAAAGCTCTCTGAGTTTGGCAGCATGGTGCAGATAATACTGTCTGTGTCTAGTAATCTGCTAGTATTCTGTGTCTAGAGTACTTGATTGTCCTTGTATATCTGGTTCTGCCTGGTCTTGTTCAGTGTAAGAAATTTGGTTATTCCTTGGGTTTTTAATGTTTTGGTTTTCTTTCAGTGTGCTGTTTGGAGCCGTGTTCTGCCTGTTAGTTTATATATCCTAGAGTCCACTTCCATGTGTAAGGGTCAATTATAGCTTAGGGATATTTGCTGGGACAGAGAAGAGTCAGAAGGGTCTAATGTTATGGTCAGTGTTAGGGATATTTTCAGGGACAGTGATGGGTCAGTGGGGTTTAGTGTTTGGGTAAGTGTTGGGAATATTTTTGGGGACAGTGAAGGATCAGCAACTTTGGAAAAGTTTTAGGAAAAGTTCTGGGGAAAGATGTAGGGAAAATTACATAGGATCAGTTTTTATTGTCGTTGCTCTGCTTCTAGATTGAAGTCATTTGTGTTGTCATGTTCATCCATGTCTCTGTCATTGTCTGCTTCGCTGTCCTGCAAATTCCATCCTATAATGGTGTGTTTTTCTGTAGTTTAGTATTTGATACATACTTTATATTATTCCCTGTGATGACTTGGTTGGCTACTATCTGGCTCTACCTAAGTCCTCAGAATATCTTAGTACTGGGAGTCACTGTTACGGTATGTCCACACAGCATAGACAAAAAACTGGTTGGATTCTGTCGTCCTTTGCATGGTTCTGGGGGACAGTTATGTCTGCAGTTTGCAGATTTGCTCGTCCCCTTCAACCACTGAAATGCATATCTTCCGGACGAAAACTCCATGGAAGATTGAGCATCTTCTAATTTTTTCGGAATGCCGGCGGTGTAAAAAACCGTCCGGCAGAAAATCCGTTCAGTGCGGACTACTGAGCGGATTTTCTATTAAAGTCTATCAGGATGGTGGACAGTCAGTTTTCAGACGGTTTTCAAATATGAAAACCATCTGAAAATCCAACCAAAAATCTTGCCGTATGACTGACCCTTAGAACCCAGGAAAGGCGCCTACTAAAAGGAAAATCCAATCTTGTCATCTTGTGCCAACCAGTGTTGTTACACTAAGATAGATCAATAGTGTTGTGTCTACATTTTTCAGTGGAACCTGACAGACCCCATTGTAACTTACATAAATAGAAAGATAGATAAATACGAGCTAGATAGATAAAAAGATAGATAGGCAGATATACATATAAGATGATGAATAGACAGAAAGATATACAGCCATGAGATAGATGATACATAGATAAATAGATATGAGATAGATAGATAGATAGATAGATAGATAGACATATATGAGATAGATGATAAATTGATAGATATGAGCTAGATAGATGGGTAGATAGATATGAGATAGATATGAGGTAGATAGATAGATAGATAGATAGATAGATAGATAGATAGATAGATAGATAGATAGATAGATAGATAGATATGAGATAGATAGATAGATATGAGATAAATAGATAGATATGAGATAGATAGATATGAGATAGATAGATAGAAAGATAGATAGATAGATAGATGATACATAAAGAGATAGATATGAGAGATAGATATGAGATAGATAGATATGAGATAGATAGATAGATAGATATGAGATAGATAGATAGATATGAGATAAATAGATAGATATGAGCTAGATAGATATTAGATAGATAGATAGATAGATAGATAGATAGGAGATAGATAGATAGATATATAGAATATACATAAATAGATAGATATGAGAGATAGATATGAGATAGATAGATAGATGATACATAAATAGATAAATATGAGAGATAGATATGAGATAGATAGATAGACAGATGGATAGATAGATAGATAGATAGATATGAGCTAGATAGATAGATATGAGATAAATAGATAGATATGAGCTAGATAGATAGATAGATAGATATGAGATAGATAGATAGATAGATAGATAGATAGATAGATAGATGATACATAAATAGATAGATATGAGAGATAGATATGAGATAGATGATAAATTGATAGATAGATAGATAGATAGATAGATAGATAGATAGATAGATAGATAGATAGATAGATAGAAAAAACAGCAGGTCCCGAAGTTACTTCTGAGGAAGCGCGGGTATTCCGTGCGAATCGCGTCAAGTACTTTGTTTTAGTCTTAGATTTTTAATCAAACGGTGGTAAGAATCCATTGTGTTTTTAATAATAAATGCTACGTTTATTTTACTACCTGCGAGGGATTGATATCTTTACGAAGTGCGCCGGATCCAAGCTTTCCCATATCGGGACCTGCTGTTTTTTCTATACCTTCCAAGTGCGGCAAGCATTTGAGTCTTCTTCGGACAAGTGATCCTGGCAGCCGTGGTAAGGGCGACGGCCACAACAGCCCTGCAAGCTTTAAAGAGAGTTGTGCGTTTTACATTGCACAACCTCCGAAGGTGAGCAAGCCTTTACGTTGTTTTACTGCATATTAATATATACGTTTTACACTATTGTGCGCCCCTCCTTTTTTTTTTCTCTCTTTCTTTTTAGATATATAGATATGAGATGAATAGATAGATATGAGATAGATAGATAGATAGATATGGGATAGATAGATAGATAGATAGATAGATAGATAGATATGAGATAAATAGATAGATATGAGCTAGATAGATATGGGATAGATAGATATGAGATAAATAGATATGAGATAGATAGATAGATAGATAGATAGATAGATAGATAGATAGATAGATATTAGATAAATAGATATTAGATAGATAGATAGATAGATGATACATAAATAGATAGATATGAGAAAGATAGATAGATCAATGATACATAAATAGATAGATATGAGATAGATAGATAGACATATATGAGATAGATATGAGATAGATGATAAATTGATAGATATGAGAAAGATAGATATGAGCTAGATAGATGGGTAGATAGATAGATGGGTAGATAGATAGATGGGTAGATAGATAGATAGATGGGTAGATAGATAGATAGATATGAGCTAGATAGATATGGGATATATAGATATGAGATAGATAGATAGATAGATAGATAGATGGATATGAGATAGATAGATAGACAGATAGATAGATATGAGATAGATATGAGATAGATAGATAGACAGATGGATAGATAGATATGAGATAGATAGATAGATAGATAGACAGATAGATAGATATGAGATAGATATATATATAGATAGATATGAGATAGATAGATAAAGACAGATGGATAGATAGATATGAGATAGATAGATAGACAGATAGATATGAGATAGATAGATATGAGATAGATAGATAGATAGATAGATAGATAGATAGATAGATAGATAGATAGATAGATAGATATGAGATAGATAAATGATACATTGGAGGGGGGTGTATTTTGCTATGAAAACAGCCTAACATTCAGATACATTGTGCATATTAATTTGTCCAGCCTGGTTTTCTGCAGCTTCCATCGTTTTCCAGATCCCCCGTCCCCAATTTTGTCAGTTCCAGTGTATTTGCATTCCTCCGAAATGAGAGTGGTTGCAATTACATCACAAGACACAAGGTCTCCTTTACGAAACAGATCACAGCATGTTCCAGCACAAGCTAAGCTGTTACCTACAGATGCCTTAGAT
The DNA here is from genome assembly GCA_025379985.1 of Phyllomedusa bahiana. NCBI lineage: Eukaryota > Metazoa > Chordata > Amphibia > Anura > Hylidae > Phyllomedusa > Phyllomedusa bahiana. The sequence continues at coordinate 108,666 of JAODAL010006658.1, forward strand.
CCCTTTACTGGCAACACAATGGGCCTCACTCATGATTACAGCTGGCAGGGACTGAAAGGGTTAATAACTCAGAGCGGGGCCATTCCTCTCATACCTTTTAGAACAATAGAACATGCTGCTAATAACATGTTTATTCTTAGAAAAATATTCTGAAGGTTCAAACTATAAAAGGTAAGTCGCGCCTCATGCGATCCTTATTAGATTATCTTGCTTGGCTTGGGAAAAGATTTGTGTGGTCCACCAGCATCTTGCAGAGTTTATACCACTTAAATAGCAAGTCATATTATACAGTAAACAACAGACAATGAAGCTAGCAATAAATAATACCGCCATGAAGTGCTCATATAAGGCTGGCTTTATACCATATGTGAAACATATGTACTATTTGTAATGAACAGTAGCAATGGCCCCAGGAATAGAGAGGGGTCCTGTTCTCTCCTGTGCCAGGATATGACCCATTGTGACATTTGATGTGGCAGTCTACTGGCAAAGAACGCATAATGGAATAAAACAAGTGGTTAATAGGGGCTATGCTATAGGGGGTGTAGATGCAACACGTAAACCTGAGCTCTGGTGCCTGAGGGAATCAGAGGCCACCAGTATTATAAATGACACATTATATGTGAGCAGTCTCTTTCAGATTTTGCAGTGGGGCCCCAGAGTTTCGAGTTAGATCTTTGGTTAATAGCAACAAGTTTTGTTGTCTATGATAGTTAAAGGGTTATTGTAAACATGTAGGTGGGGTCGCTATAATGTTTCCCTTTTTGTGATTGTCTATAATGTAATTCAATGTATGCGTTAATATTTTAATATTAACTGTTGCCATTAGTTGTCTGTGTTGTAGCAGAAGCCAGATGGATATGTATGGGAGAAGCCAGCTGGAAGTGAGTCAGAGTGTGGCTGAATCCACATGGCAAACTGATGCCCCTGTTACTGATTAAAGAAAAGAGCTAGGCCAGAGGCATGGAGCAATTCACAAAAAAATGGACCTGATGATGGAGAAATCTCAGAGGCATTTGTAAACAATGCTACAGCTGAGGATGAACATGCTGAAGTGGATGAAGAAGGTTTGAAATCAGCCTCTACAAGATGTGCTGTGGACACTGGAAGCTATGGCATGGAAGGGCAACAACTATGAGGACAGTGGGATGAAGTGCGTAAGACCCATGGACTGTGTGTATATGCTAGAATTGTGATGTCACAACCTTGTAGGAGTGTTTTATGAGTATAATGTAGGCTTGGTTAGGGAATGGAAAATTGTGCAATTAGAGCCACATGCATGAACCTGTTTTGGTCTAAAACTCACTTTTTTACCCATAGGTTACTTGTATGACGTGAATGACTTGTTTGAAAAGAAAAAGTAAAACATTGTATTCAGTTCTCACAATCTACCATCATCTCTTTAAGAGGAATGTATAACCATCCTTGACCACCAAAATGGCTAAAGAAACCCCATTACTTATCCTTCTTCATTATGCTTTGTGACCCTTTCTTTCTTAGGATTATGGGGGTCTTGACATTTGCGCCTCATTCATTAGTAAGTGATAGCATATCCTAGCTCTTTATCACTTCTTACTTTAGAAACAATTTCCCTGGTGATATAGGTTAATACTTATCCTGGTGGTCTAGAGTTGTGGAGAAGTTAAAGGGGTGTTCCCACCATAGACTTTGATGGCATATCACTAGGACATGCCATCAAAGTCTGATAGGTGCTGGTCCCACCTATGGGACCTGCACCTATCTTGGGAACAGCCACCACCAGTATGCTGATGACACCTAACTTTACATCTCCGGCCCAGACATTAACTCTCTACTGTCCCAGATCCCAGATTGCCTATCGTCCATTTCCTCCTTCTTCTCCTCCCGTCTCCTGAAACATAATGTAGAAAAAACTGAATTCATTATCTTTCCACCTTCCCACTCCATCCCTCCACCTGATCTGTCTCGTCCAGTCCATGGCTCCAAACTCTCACCGGTCCCACAAGGCCGCTGCCTGGGGCTAACCCTGGACTCCGCTTTGTCCTTCAAACCACACATCCAAACCCTCACCTCTGCCTGCCGCCTGCACCTGAAAAATATTTCACAAATCCACTCATTCCTTAACCCTGACACTACAAAAACACGGTCCATGCCCTTGTCATCTCCCGCCTAGACTACTGCAACACCGTTCTCGTCCCGTCTAGCACTCTTGCTCCCCTTCAATCCATCCTCAACTCTGCTGCCCATCTTATCCACCTCTCTCCTCGCTACTCCTCTGCCTCTTCCCTCTGCCAATCCCTTCACTGGCTTCCCATTGCCCAACGAATTCACTTCAAGCTACTAACCATGACCTACAAGGCTCTCCATGACCTGTCACCTCCATACATCTCTGCCTAATCTCCAGATACCTCCCCTCATGCAATCTCCGCTCCTCACAGGACTTCCTTCTCTGCTCTCCTCTTATCAGCTCCTCACACAACCATCTCCAAGACTTCTCCTGTGCTTCACCCACACTCTGGAACTCACTGCCCCAACACATCAGTCTCTTCCCCACTCTCACTAGCTTCAAAAGCAACCTGAAAACCCATCTCTTCAGGAGCCTATAACCTACAATAACCACGCTATTACTACACCCCAAAAACATGTCTGCCCCTCACCTTCTGTCTCTCTCCCCCTTCCTTGTAGATTGTAAGCCTTTGTGGGCAGGGTTCTCTCTCCCTCTGTACCTGTTGTCACAGATTGTGACTATTGTACTCGTTTGACTTATGTTACGTATGTAATTCCCTGAATGTACAGCGCCCTGGAATCAATGGCGCTATAAAATAAATAATAATATTAAAAACAGGCCCCTGAAACTTACAGAGCAGAATGGAGGATCGGTCAAGCTTGCGCGTTCCCTATGGTGTGAACACCACTTTAATGCCTATTTCCCTGGTAGTCTTTGGTGGAGCTATTACCTGGCAGTGGGTTATTTACTTTTCAAGGCTCCAGTAATATCTAACTAGTTCTGCATCTATGGATTAGACAGGCAGCCCTATTTTATCAGGTACCATGTCTACCACTATTTCACCTGTGGTGGCATTGTGGGAATAGTGGAATACATCATGTTGGATTCTGTAACAGATTACAGCTGATCGCTGGTTTCTAGCATTAATACATTCTGTAAAAAGTTCATCATTAGGTAACACCTGTTATATAAACTCACTGTGTAAAGTAGGCAGCCCCTTGAAGAAGGAGATTGTATGTCCTGCATCGGTATACATGTAGAATGTGAGATCAGTCCAATTGGTGCTTGGCCTGTTTCTTAATAGCACTCCTTGTGACCAGGTGTGGAATTGCAGGCACTGTTTTAGGTTTTCATGTAGAATATTAATTTTTTGTTAAAGATAATTTCATAAAAGTTTTTGCTAATTATTTAGTTAAGATTCTGATTTTCCCTTGCAGAGTAAGCTTAAATTTACTGAGTCTTAGAGGTACGTTGTACTACATCTCAGAACAATGAAAAGCGATGCCTGTAAATCTTTTGTTAAAGGGGTTGTTTTACTACAAAGAATAGCTTTTAAAATGTAGGGAACACTAAAGGCCAGTTCACACGGCTTCTTGCCGGCATAATTGCAGGGACGGATTTCGCCCCGCAATTACGCCGGCTGCCGTGCACCGGGGGTAGGGGGCCGGCAGCTCGCCGGCCCCATAGACATTCATTATTCACGGCGCGTACACGCCATAAATAATGTGCATGTCACTTTTCCCCGCTCCGCGTATTCGCCGAGCGGGGAGAGGGGACGGAATCCATAGTTCTCTATGAGAACTGTGGATTACCGTAATGCCTGGGACGGATTGGAGGGCAAATACAGCGCTCAATACGGCTGAAATCCGTCCCAGAACACGCCGTGTGAACGAGCCCTAAGGAGCTACAAATCATTTTATCACCTTCTGAGGGCTTTCTGCTTTCCAAGTGACCGACCTGTGTACTCCTTCACTGCTGTTTGTTCTATCTGATAGCAGGGAGTGATGTCATCACACAGGTTGCAGCCAGCAGTGAGAGCTTGTGCGTTATCTGATCTTTCAGACAAAAGACAGTAATTACTCTACCGTTTACATCAGCTCAGAAGCTTCTCTGGACCTCAGAGAAGGTAATTTATTTAATCTAGACAAAAACAGAGAAGTCTGAATACACGGAGCTCATATGCTAATTACAGACAGCTTGACCAGGAAGTGACAGAGCAAAGCAGCATTATTTCATTCATGCATCCTATGAAACTTTGAGAGGAGACAACCCCATTAACTGGTGCGGGGTTGTCCTATGTATAAGAACATAACTTCATTTTAATTGTCATCCTGAGAACAAGAGCAGCAGCAGGTTTATCTGAAGGTAATTTAAAGGCTTTGTTTTAAGGCTATGTCTAAACAGCACAGGTTTTCTGTCCGATTTCTGGTGGTTTTAGTATTTTGAAGCACTTTGCTGCATAGACAGCAGTGAAAAACTCATGCTGTAGTCTATACAGAACGGGTTTTTTACGTCACATTAAAAATTTAAAAAATCCTGCTCAGATTTGCCATTGAATGTATGGCATCGACGGCAAATATGAAAATTGACCTCGGCTTTTCGCAAATCTGCGCCAAGAACCGCGGTCCTGCAGGTCTAGCAATGTCAAAATGCTGCGGTATTTTGTCATATGCTGAGTAGACCTAGCCTAAGGCTGCATTCACGCGGCAAAGGACAAAAACAGTTCTGTTTTTGCCTCAGCGGAACCGTCCATTTCAAGAGGTTTTTGGACTGTTTTTCAAGCTGAATAGTGTAGTGAGTGCAAAAGTATTCCTGATTGGTGCAAGAAACCAAGTGATTTTTTTTTATCTCCACTATTTAACAATGATGCACAAAGGCCAACTTTTTCACTTTCACTTTAAGCACATGTGCATGTTACCAGCATCAAAATTAGGTTAGTTTAGACTAAAAAGAGGATTTATAGACTCTCATTCACACTGAAGTGCTTTGCAGGACCTTTCTGTGTTAAAAAAAAGTGCAAAAGGACATAAAAAAACACCCGCACTAAACGTGGGATCAATCATCACTTTTTTTTTGGCAAAAAACGAAAACCACCCAAAAACCGCGTCAAAAGCCGCTCACTCACTTTTGAATGGTTTACATTGACTCCAATGTTAATTTTCAGTCTAGAAACCGGTCGGAAGAATGAACATGTTCTATGTTTTGCGGACCGCCAGCGGAAAAACTGCAGTGGGGACTGCTGAACTGTTTATCTATTGGAGTCTATGGGAGAGAGTTGCTTGCAGGTTTTCAGATTGTTTCTAAAACCGCAAACCGTCTGAAAAACGGTCCAAAAACCCTTCCAGTGGGGACAAGCCCTAAATCTACTTCCCTCAATCTGTAATCTCCCAATATGACGCTGATCAAAAAGTGAAGCTTGAAATAAGTTCTGAGAGAATGCAGACACACAGAGAAAGTTGCTTTCTTCATGAATTCTCTCTCTTTTCCTTCCTTCCTTCTTTCTTTCCTTCTTCTGTATCTATATGTTTGTTTCTCACATCCATTTTGTCTATTAGTAATCTATTAGACAGATAGATAGATAAACTGAATAATACATACTGTAGATATAAAAATAGATATTAGATCAATAGATACAGTAAATATCAGACATTAAAAAGACAGACAGAAATATTGATTGATTAATAGATAGATAAATAGATAGAAAGGTAGATAGATATTAGATCAATAGATACAATAAATATTAGATATTAGAAAGATAGATAGAAATATTGATAGATGAACTGAATGATAGATAGATATGAGATATATAGATAGATATGAGACAGATAGATAGATATGAGACAAGTAGATAGATAGATAGATAGATAGATAGATAGATAGATAGATGGATGGACTGAATGATAGATAGAAATAAGGCAATCTCAGCACACCCCACCTGCGGTTCATTATTATGTCATAACATTATTGCAGCATATGTGACGCGTTTCGCCTGTCTCAGTTCCCACAAGGCTGGGGTCAATCTAGAGATCCTTACATAGTCTGTAGTGCAACGCTGGCCTGACCATAAACCACAACTGTAAGTCGTTAGTGCTGGGCCACAGGCTTGAGGACGTGGGACTGGGGCTAGGCGAGTATCTGCTGAGTACTCTCCATACACATAGGTACCTATGAATACCTGGTTAATAGCAGCACAGAGCTCTGGCATGTCTGAGGTAACACACAGCCAAAAATGTATCTGATGAATGCAGCCTTTGTGAGGTGCTGGCTCCCTCTCACCTTATCCCTATAAGTACAAAACCAGATAATCCTTCTGTACAAAAGTCCTGACACTAACAGTGGAGATCAGTCCGGCCCGAACCCCCGGGATAACTACCACACACATCAGCAGGATGCTCAGGTAGCATAGCCACAATATATTGTCACTGCAGGAAAGACTCCCATTAGCTGATAGTAATATAGTAGATAAGGTCAGAAAACGTCACTGGACCATCAAGTTCAACCTATAACTCTACAGTGTTGATCCAGAGGAAGCCAAAAGCCCCTATGAGGCGGATCCCAAATTCCTCTCCGACTCCAAATCTCTCAGAATAATCCCTGGATCAGCGTCCAATCTCCAGGATCTAGTGCCCATGATCTCTGATAATGTATTTTTCAAGAAAGGCATCTAAACCCTTCTTGATCTTAGTCTATGACTCCACCATCACAACTTCCTGTGGCAGCGAGCTCCATAGTGTCACTGCTCTTACAGTAAAGAATCCTCATCTGTGATGATGGTGAAACCTTCTTTCCTCTAGACATAGAGGAGGCTCTCTTGTCATTGTGATAGGCTGAGGCGTAAAAAGATCATTAGAGAGATAAGTGTACTGTCCTTTCACATATTTGTACATGGTAGATGTCATGCGTGTAAACAGTCCCCACCTATCATTGTTGTTTTTAATGTTCCAAAGTGGCATTCTGACTCCCCTGAAGACTCAGATGCAGCTGTTACCTATGCACTCCCTATACTACACTTAAAAGGACAGTTCGTATGGTATGTTGTGAGGGTGCACAGAAAATCCAGGAGGCCACCAACTGCAAAAAATGGGACCAATGAGGTCAAATCCAGCATCATTTTAAATCCATAACTGCTTTCATTGTAGATCCATAAAAATACAGTAGTGATAGTTATGGTTGATGCTTTTCGGATGTGTGCCACCCTTAATCGTCGCAACTTGTCCTATTTGTAAACTACACTTAGGGCCCGTCCCCATGGCAAAGAGCAAATACCGATTAGAGTAGAAAAGCCCTCCCCCTTCGCATAGACATGTTCATATTTCGGCCGAAAACCGTACAGAAGAATGAACATGTTCTATGATTTTCGGACTGCCAGCGGTCTAAGAAACCGTGCGGCGTAAAACCCGTGCAGTGGGGACTGCTGCACGGGTTTTCCATAGAGCACCATTGTGCTTATTTTCGGACGGTTTTTCAGTCGGTCTGCAAAACCACAAACCGTCTGAAAAACCGACCGAAAGCCCGTGCCATGGGGACATGCCCTTAGTGGCACCAATGCGTTGAGTTACCCTGGCGGGCCGCAGAAAAGCTGTAAGTGCAGAGCCTAGTGCTGGACAGAAGATGCTCATGGAGATCCCAAGGCACTGCACCACCGTGCCATAGGAGATAAAAGGGGGGGTGCAGGACCTAAAGGGCCCTCCTGTACACCTGGAAAATGTGCTGCAGGCAGGGATGCAGGGTGGCCCCACAAGCCGGGAGCATGAAGGGGGTCTGTTAAAAAGCTATGCAGAAGAGGTGCTTGTTGACAATTTTTAAGAGACTGGGGGTGGTTTTAAAGGGTTCAGACTTCCCCAAGGGGGGGGCCCGGGGAAGGTGTAAAGAGGGAGCTGATAGAGGAACCCTTTAATATTGGGTGGTGGAGACTCTGGAGGGGAGGAATAGCTGTGGGGGCTCTAATGGGGCTGGAGGAAAAAAAGTCCATAGATAGCAGCAGGGAGTGGAGGTGGGGGTCAAAAGATATGGACCCAGCTGGCAGGGAGTTAGCCCAGGGCGCAGATAACCCTCCTCCAGTACAATGAAAGGCGTCCCCCGGGGCAGAGTCATGCCCCTTTTAACGGGGCACAACCCTCAGGGTTTTAAAGGATCCCCCCCTTTAAAAAAAAAAAATAGGTAATGCCCATTGAGAAAGCTACATTACTGTAGTTACTGTGTGTCTTAAGGCCCTTTCACTGCAGGAGAGGCTGCAAAGTTTTTAAACCCATGTTGAAAACCTTTCGAAAATAAAAAAGAAGAAAATTTTGGGGGGGGCCCCCCCGGGTTTTAAAGCGCGCCACGGCAAAAATTTGCAGGGACACGCCATCTTGTTGGTATGCCCCCCCCTTCAAAAAGCCACACCCACCCCACCTACTGCAAAACGCTTTGGGAAAGAAAGCCAGGTAATGCCCTTATCCCCCGGTATACCCCCCAAAACCGGGTATCCCCCTTACAGGGGGTTAGATGCCCCCTTGTACCAAGTAGATGCCCCTCTGTAGAGGTGACCCAAATTTTTGTACCCAGGTAATCCCCCCCCTTTTTAGCCAGGTAGGTGCCCCCCATTGTTGCCGGTAGATCCCCCATTTTAGCCGGGTAGGTCCCCCCATTGTTTGCCACTAGGTGCCCCATCTGTTTGCCGTTTTGGGCCCCCCAACGTTTGCCACTAGGGGGCCCCCATCTTTTGCCGGTAGGTCCCCCCATTGTTTGCAGGTAGTGCCCCATCTTTTCCCAGGTTCCCCCCATTGTTTGCCGGGTAGTGCCCCCTCTTTTTGCCAGGTAGAGTCCCCTCTGTTTGCCGGTATCCCCCCCTGTTGCCAGGTGTGCCCCCATCTGTTTGCCAGGTAGATGCCCCTCTGTTTCCCAGGTAATGCCCCCTTTTTCCGGGTGTCCCCCCTTGTTAGCGGTAGTCCCCCCATCTGTTAGCAGGTAGGCCCCATCTGTTACCCAGGTATTGCCCCCTGTTCCCAGGTAGTCCCCCCTCTTTTGCCAGGTATCCCCCCATCTGTTTCCCGGGTAGATCCCCCCTTGTTGCCAGGTAGATGCCCCCCCTGTTGCCAGGTAATCCCCCCTCTTTTGGGCCCAGGTAGTCCCCCCCTCTGTTACCAGGTAGTGCCCCAATTGTTACCCAGGTAGGCCCCCTTGTTCCCGGTAGTGCCCCCTCGTTGCCAGGTAGTGTCCCCTCGTTGCCGGTAGTCCCCCCTTGTTAGCCAGTTTTTCCCCCATTGTTAGCCATAGCCCCCCCATTGTTAGCCAGGTAGGCCCCCTTGTTGCCGGGTAGTGCCCCCTCGTTCCCAGGTAGGCCCCCTTGTTGCCGGAATGTCCCCTCTTTGCCGGTGTGCCCCTCTGTTGCCAGGTAGTCCCCCCTCTGTTCCCCAGGTAGTGCCCCCTCTATTGCCAGGTAGTTGCCTTCTGTTAGCCGGTGACCCCCTAAAGAAATAAAATTTAAAATAATAAAATCCACTTCCTTTACCAGGCCCCTGCAGGGGGGCGGCCCTCCCGACCGATCTCTTCAGCGGGCAGGGGGAAGTGAAGCACGCCGTACTCCCCTGCACCGCGCTTTCATTTCCCCCCTGCGCCTTTGACCTGTAGTACGGCGCAACCCGGCCCGTACTACGGGAGAGGAGGGAAGGGACGATCCCTCCTGTCCTCCCCCACAGTGAGACCGGGGCGGGTGAGCGGCCCTGCGGCCCTTCACCCGCCGTGGGAAAAGCGGCCGCGGCGCAGAGTAGGCCCAGCTACTTTGCGCCGCGGTAATTTAAACCCCGCCCGCCCGGGGGGGGGGGAGGGGTGCCAAAAACCCCGGGGGGGCAAACCCCCCCCAAAGAACCCCCCCCAAAAAAAAAAAAAAAAAATAAACTTTTTACTAAAATTACACCTTTTACCCACCCTTTTTCCCCTTTTTAACAACTCCATTTTACCCCCATCCCCCCCATTTTTTTTTATTTCCAAAAATTTTTACTATTTTTTAAAAACATTTTTTTTAAAATCAAAAAACACTTAATTGATTTCCCAACAAAAAAAAATTTAAATTTTAAGTTTTTTTTTTTTGATAATTCCAAAATATAAAATCCCTCCCGTTTTTTAATTTTTCACTTTCCCTCTTAAAACTACCCTTCAAACAACATCCACATTTCCACCTAAAATTTTTATACTACCTATTTTATCATCTATTTTTTACAACTTTTTCTCCCCTTTTTTTTAAATTTTTTAAAACCTTACCCAAAAAAATCTATTATTATCTTTCTACACAAAAACCCAAAAAGTAACCCATTTATCCTTCTACGTTTTTAAGTTTTCGTACTATTCTTTTTCAAATTTTAAAAAATTTTAAAATTTTCCCCCACTTTTCACCCGCTACATTTTTTACCCCTTTTACCACTTTTAAAAAAAGGTTTTATTAAATTTCCCCCCCCCCCCCTTCCCCCTTTTTTACTCTTTTTTTTTTCCCCCTTTAGTTTTTAAATTGACCCCGGGGTAAAACTTGTCTCCACGTTTCTTCCCAAACTTGGGTTTTCTTTAAATTATTTTTAAACGAAACATTTGGGTTTTGGGTTTTTAAAAAAAAAAACCAAATGTTCCTTAATTCAATTTTTCCAAAAAAATTTTAAGAAATTAAAAAATTTTACAATTGGGGCCAAAATGTTTAAAGGAAATAATATTTATAAATTTTTATTCAGAAAAATTTTAAAAATTTTTAAATTCCAAAGAAAATAAACCTTTTGGGGTTTCCAAATTTTAAAAAAAGGGAATTTATTATTTTTAAAAAAGGGTAAAAATTTCTTTTTATTGGTTTTGGAAATTTATTTTTCCCCTATTTAAAATGTTTAAATTTTTTTATTTTAAAAATCATTAATTTTTTATTTTAATTTTTGTTTTACTGTTATTTTTTTCCTTTTTTTTTTAAAACCCAATTTTCTTTTAAAATTTTTAACCGTATGTCAAATTTTTTTCCAATTTTTTTATTTATAATTACTTTTTAAATTTTTTTTTATTTCTATAAATTTTTTCTTCTTTTTTTAAATTTTCCCCTTTTTCCTCCCCCATCGTTTTTCATTTTTTTTCGGGGGCTTTGGCTTTTTTGCTGCGGGGTCCCATGGTTTGGCTGTACTGTACTGAGTATTTTTTCCCGTGATGCCTTTTTGGATTTTCCCCTTCCCCAACCCTGGGGGCAAAAAGAAGGGGGGCCTTTTTAAAGAGCTTGCCCCAAAAAAGGCTTCGGGTTTTCAGAAAACCAAGGGGGGGAAACATATGAGAAATTAGTTAAAGGATCAGGCCCCCCCAGAGCCCCTTGCCTCCATTTTCTTTTTTTTTCCCAAAAAACAGGGGTTTTTGTATTTTTTTTTTTGCCCCTTTACTGGGTTTTATAAATTTTGGATTTTTCCCCCCAAATTTTTTTTTAAAATCCGCCAAACAATTTCTTCCCCCTTTCTTTTGACACTGCCCAAGTGTAGTCTTGCCCTCAGGCAACAATGCTCATTGGGCCATTACCACCCAAATAAGGCACTTTTTTGAAGTTAACATTGCTAAAAATGTTTTCTCATCAACAGACGCGTACCGTACATCGGGTCTGTTGGGAGCTTGCGCTACTACCGGGGGGGGGGGGAGTGGGGGTTGGGGAGGGGGCAGCCCACCGGCCCCATTGACATTCATTACTCGCAGCACATATTTGTCGCAAGTAATTGACATGTCCCTTATCTCCCGCGCGTACATACAATCGTATTGTACGAGCGGGGAGAGGAGGCGTAATCCATAGTTCTCTATGAGAACTATGGATTACCGTAATTTTGTATTAGAGCGCAAATACACGGCAAAATGCGCGCCGAAATTACACCGTGTGAACATACCCTTAGGCAATGTTCACACGGCTTATTGCCAGCGTAATTGAGGGGCCGGATTTCGCCCCGCAATTACGCCGGCAGCCGTGCAGGAGGGGGGGGGGGGCCCCATAGACACTCATTATCCAACGGCGCGTACACGCCGTAAATAATGTGCATGTCACTTTCTCCCCCAGCGGCGGATTCGCCGGGCGGTCAGGGAAGACGGAATCCACAGTTCTCTATGAGAACTGTGGATTACCGTAATGACTGGGATGGATTCCAGCCCGACTGCAGCGCAAATCCGACGGGCAGTACGGCTGGAATCAGTCCCAGAATAAGCCCTGTGAATGAGGCCTAACAATGCTGGTGTCTCCTTATGTGGCTGAAGGGCTTTTGGGCCCCTTTAGGCTGCAGGACCCAGTAGCAACTGCTACCTCTGCACCCTCTATAGCTACGCCCCTGCTCATCAACACTTTCTCCCAATTTAAAGCCATCTTTCAGGCCCTACAACCACAACCGACAGGGCAGTCCAATCAGAGAGTTTGGTGCTGTATTAAAAGTGGGTATACTCTGGCTTCAGTGCCAGCTATGAGATTTTCCCTAGCTAGCCTACCATGTTAATTAGAACTCCTCTTCTGTGTCATCACTGCTATACTGCATACTCGGCCCTGCTACATCTCCATCATTGGACATGGCCCTGTCTGACTACATTTTAGGATTACCTGCTACAGTACCACATACTTGGCTCCGTTACATTACTGTTAGCCAACTATGAGCTCCCTTGGTACCAACTTCTGTGGACAACTGATCATAAAGTACTGAATGTTCTATATTCACTTCACAATTCTTGTTCATTGCGGCTTACATTTGTCCTTCCCTATGACAACCATTTCTCTAAGGGCATGTCTTCACGGCACCGGTTTTCAGCCGGATTTACAGATGATTTTCGGATCTGAAATCCGTCTGTAAACCGGCTGTCAACCTTTTATATGGACTTCTATGGAAAATCCGTGCAGCAGTCAACACTGCACGGATTTTGCGGCGGACATTTTTTTAGACCACTGGCGGTCCGAAAAACATAGAACATGTTCATTCTTCCGCCCGGTTTTCAGGCAGAACATGAACATGTCGGTGTGAAGGGGGACAGGCGAATCCACAAACCGCAGACAAAAGCCATCCCCCTGGGGGCCAAAAACAGAGCAAATACCAGCCGGGAAATCCCGACCGGTATTTGGTCTCTGCCGTGTAAACACGGCCTAAGCGTCCCATTCATCTCTGATCCCACACATTCAGCTGTTATCCACAGAACTAACCACCAGACCAACTAGGGGCACCAACATTCTGGGGCTACACCAGTGCATTAAAGGGTGTGTCTAGCGACCTCCAGCCACCACCCTTCAGAACAGTTTTCATTTATCTCCCTGTGATCTTTTCTGTGTATCTGTGTGTGTCTCTGCCTCAATTGTATGAAATAATATGTTCTGATTATTTGCACATCTGCATTGTGGGAAGGGTTAACACATAGCCAGCTAATACTGAGATACTTGCTACCTATGGACTGAGAAGTTGGTAACTCTCCATTTTGCTAGAAGATGCACAGTTGAATTTTGGAGGGAAAACCTCAGACAGTGGCCTTTGCAGCATCTGGAAAAGGTGCCGAGTCATTCCTATAGACCAGAATGGAAGCTGTAAACAAATGTATGAGAGTCTGAAAATGTAACAATGTTGTTTAAAAGGGTTTTTGCTTCTTCTCCCCCTTTTTATTAGAAGGTTCTAGAATCCCCAAGAGACTATTAAAAAAGGGTACCCCGCAAGAGTTTTTTGCAATAGAGAACCCGTTTATTTTTAAAAAAAAATCTTTTGCCAAATGCCCTGTGTGACCAGAAGAGGAATTTTAAACCTTCCCCAAATTTTACAGAAATGGGGGCCCCCCACCCTTTGACAAGGAAGCCCACTGAGCACCCCGCCCCTGGGGGGCAGCAGGAAGAGAGAGAAAAGAGAGAGATAAAAGAAAAGACGGAGAGACAAAGAGACCCGGAGAGAGGGCAGGGGAAGAACAGAGAAGAGACAGGAGAGACAGAGAAGGGCAGAAGAAGAGAGAGGAGCCCCAACCCTAGTCCAAACCCCTTTTTCCCCCGCACAGAGCCTTTTTCCCCACCCGGGGGGAGATTGGAAAAAAGCCCGCTCATTTTCTTGCCCTTTTTGTTTTGCACTTGATTTTCCCCCATTAAAGGTCCCCCTGGCTTACTGCAGGCCCCTGACCCTAGAACTTTTTTCCATTGGGGTTCACCACGCCCCTTTCCCAAAAAATTCCAGAGAGGGAGTTTTAAAGTTGGGCCACCTCAAAAAGTGTCCAGGGAAAACCAACTAAGTTTCAGACCACCCCAAACCCGGGCACTGCAAGTGATCCTTCTTTGGACTTTTGGTATTGCCCTCTCCTGGTCCTGCTTGACTGCCTGTAAGTTACTTCCTACACAAAATCAACCTCATCAAAAACAGCTTTAGCCCACAGTCCCCAGCACCCTCCCCTATTCCGTACAATGCTCTGACCCCCCCTTTTTTGCTTCCCCACTGTTCCCCGACAAAAACCCTTTTCCCCCCTACTGTCCAAAAACCCAAACCCCACTACCTGTTTTCTTGATCCAAATTTTTTTTCCCATTTACCCAGACCTTTGCACTGGTTTTCATCCCACCCCCCACCCACCTGTTCAACCATCGCTAAACTCGGGCATCTTCCTTCCCTCTTTTAAACATCTTTATCACCCCCACCCTTTAAAAAAAAAACATCCCTTACCCCTCCTGTCCCCCCTTTTGCATCCAAACACCTTGGCAACGTTATCTTCACGTCCTCCCCCTCTCCTCCAACCCTCCTCGACCCATCCAATCGGGCTTCCGCCCCAAACCCATCCAAAAAACTCCCCAAACCCAAGGTCACCAACGACCTACTAACTCCCAAGCCCACGCCACACTCTGTGCTTCCCTTTTAACTGTCCTTGCCTTTTGACACGTAAAACCCACCACTCCCATAAAATCCCTCCCCCTCGGCATAGGGACTTGGCTTTTTCCTGGATCTCCTCGTCCCTCTCTGAGGGACATTAGGTCTCTATTCTCGCTCCACCCCTCCCCCCGGCCTTCTCTTTTTGGTGTCCCCCCAGGGGTCAGTCTTGGACCCACTACTCTTTCTACTACACTTGGCCTGGGTACTCATAGTTTCACACGGCTTTAAATACCCCCTTAAAGGGACAACCCCAGCTTACATCTCTGGCCCCAGTGTCACTTCCTACTCCCGGATCCCACACTGCCTATCGCCCATACCCCCTTCTTTCCCCCGTCCCTAAAACAAAGTGGAAAAACGAACTACATTTTTTCCCACTTTCCCCCACTACCCTCCACCTGATTTCTACTCGACTCCGCTTGCCCTTTAAAACCCACCACCAAACCCTCACCTCTCTCCCCTCCCCCGAAAAATATCTCTCGCATCCACTCATTCCTCAACTTCGACTCTACAAAAATGCTCATCCATGCCCTTGTCATCTCCCGCCTAGACTACTGCAACATTCTTATCTGCGGCCTCCCGTCTAGCACTCTTGCTCCCCTTCAATCCATCCTCATCTCTGCTGCCCGTCTTATCCACCTCTCTCCTCGCTACTCCTCTGCCTCTCCCCTCTGCAAATTCTTCACTGGTTTCCCATTGCCCAGCAAATTCATTTCAAGTTACAACCATGACCTACAAGGCTCTCCATAACCCTCCCCTCTTTATATCTCGCCTTAAATCTCCAATAAACCTCCCTCATGCAATCTCCGCTCCTCACAGGACCTTCTTCTCTGCTCTCCTCTTATCAGCTCCTCATATAACAGTCTCCAAGACTTCTCCTGAGCTTCCCCCATTCTCTGGAACTCACTGCCCCAACACATTAGACTCTCCCCCACTTTCACCAGGTTCAAAAGCAACCTGAAAACCCATCTCTTCAGGAACCTATAACCTACAATAACCTAGCAGCCACTGCGCTACCCCAAAAACATGTCTGCCCCTCACCTTCTGCCCTCTCTCCTCCTCCACTGTAGATTGTAAGCCCTCACGGGCAGGGCCCTCACTCCCTCTGTGCCTTTCAAAGTCAGTCACTTTTTACTTGTACCTGTTTGATATATGTATGTTTTAAAAGAAACAGCGCCCTGGAATCAATGGCACGTTAAAATTATTGGCATAATACTTTTACTGTGTGCAACAACCACTTCTGTATGTATTGCATGTGTGAGCCTTTATCAAGAGATATTGGTCATTGTTGAAAAAAGATTAGCTGTTTAAAAAAAAACTCGGGAGAAAGAGACAGTTTAAGTTACTGCAGATGGACTGATATGTGCGAATGTTCTCCTTGTGCTGAGAAATTATGCTCATTCTGTTCATTAAAAAGTCCTTTTTGCGGTTCCACTACTGAGAATGATCTGGATAATCTGCTGCTAATAGGTTATGGGGCCAGTATCCAAGTTTTTCCATATCCCAGACAACAGTAAAGGTGAACAGTGAGAAGATAAAATAAGAAGATAGATGGCTGATAGCAGCAATCCTGTGAAATTCTCAGTGCCAAGCCGACAAACCCAGAACTACCAATCCTGGAAATTCAAGGTGAAAGATGCTTCAAAAAAGAGAAGGTACTGGAAATATACACAGGAGCCCAAGCCAGGATTCCTCCATCAGAGGAAATGAATAGAAAAAGGATCAGTAAGCACAGAGCACTATCTCCCCTCACATAGATGAAACAGTTTGTCCCCAAATATCAAATGTAAACTCAAAGGCCCCTGGGAAGACTACAGAAATGCATGAAAGAACAAATCTCAGCAATAAGCTTTATCAATGAGGAAACTGACTCATCCAAATTTAAAAGGCCAAAAGTGCAGGACACATCAAGACACCCTGAATAGTCTCTTGGGGGAAAGAGGCCTAAATTTTTGTTAAGTTCAAAAAACTGTTCCCCCTAAAACCCTCATCAAGGATCCAACAGGTCCAACGGTAAAAGCAAACGCCCTAAAGGGGAAAGACCACATTTAAAACGGCCCAGTCAGGGGAAAACAACCCCAACTTTTTACCACCCCTGAAACAAATAAAAAAAAGGCCGCATAAGAAATGGGAATTTTTCCCCCCCACCTACTAAAATAAAAAAAATTTTTATTTCATACGCCAACATATTCCGCAGCACTTTACAAATTTAAAAAGGGAAACATACATCAACACATTAAAAGTACTTACCAAAAATGGACACAAGGGTGAGGGCCCTGCTCGAGAGCTTAAAATCAATTAGGGGTATGGGTGAAACAACGGAAAAGAAGTGCCAAGTTTACAATGGTCCGGCCATGTCATAAATGGGGGGGTTTACATAAAAATGGAGAACCTGCCACCCTTACTGTACATCTATATACAATAATTTCCTGTATGCCCAAGTCGGGGTTTTACAATGTTGTATAGCAGACAGGGAAAGATTACCAAACTACCACAGGGTAAGAAAGCAATTGGATTAAGGGGTTTTTAAAAAAACCAAGATGACCGATGGTAAATTTGCAAAATTTAAAGGGCAAACTATTTGCAAAAGGGATTTTAACAAAAATAGGAGAAGATTATGACACATTTTTCTCCATCGCTAAACAAACAAAATTCAATGTTAAAAAGCTGTACGCGGTGCAAAGCATAAAGTAAGACATTTGACATTAAGACAGTTTTTCTAAAGGTACATTGAAGAAGGGGGGAAATTTGACTCAACCAAAGGGTTTTAAATTAAAAAAGGAAAGAAACATCTTGGTGTAAACACAAAAATCCTTTGGCCCTAAAACAATCCAAGGCGGGGAAACACAAGATTAAGACGTTCTGCTGAAAGAGGATTTAGAAAAATAAAAGCGACCCGGGTTTTTAAAACACTAAATGTATCCAGCAAAAATTGTTTATTTTCTTCTGTATTTGAATGTCACATAGCTCATCAAGAAAAGCTGAAATTAAAAAAAAGGGGGAACAATTTTGAACCAACATTTTGAAACAAAGGACCTTAAAGTGACACATATCTGGGAAACCAGAGCGAGAGAAGATGGAAGTTTCCTTCTCAACCAGAAAAGCAAAAAATTTTCACAGTCCCAAACCAGTTTGAATGTCGAACCAAAAACCCTTCAACACCAATGGATCCACTTACCTAAATTGGGGAGAAATAACACTACCAACAAGAAGTTACAGAAAAACAGTAGGGCACTTTCTATACTAGCCACAACTACCTCCTGATACACAGCGACAATGGTATACTGTGCCGACGTAATTTAAACCCGTCAAAAAGACTGGAATGCAGTTAAAAGAGTCCTTTAATTCTAAGCAAACTCAAGACTGATCAAAAAAAAATCTGCAAATAGGATCTAAAGCTCACAGCCACTAGACACGACTTGGGGCTAGATTTAATGACGAAAACCACAAGCGGGTTAAATTTTTTAAATTAGGAGAAAAGCCCAAATTTCTTGGGCAAGCAGAAAGCAGGGGCAGTTTCGTTATCATCTCAGAGGGAAAAAACATTTCTGCAGTCAGCCAGTCAAAAGGGGTTTGGCTGAACCAACATTAGAGGATCTTGTAAACTCCAACCCAAACCTGTTTTCATTTATAAGACAACCAAGGATGTATTAAACTCGCCACAGGAAAGGAGCAAACCAGGGGCCAAACACATTGATGTAAAAATCACCACCTCGAGATTTGGGAACATGGTATCATTGACTTGTCTACTGCGAAACGACAAGAATAGCGGATGCCATGACAAAGCCATGCCAAAACCAAGTTTGAAGTTTTTGGGGAAATTTTGGACAATTTGGGATAAGTATTGTTGATGGGGGTGGGAATAATACTTAATACGGTCAACAACCACTTCTTATTATTGCATGTTGAGCCTTTGTAAAGGATTTTGGGAAATGTTGAAAAGTTGGCTGTTTAAAAAAAAAAAAACGTGAGAGAAAACGTTAAGGTTCGCAATACCTATATTCCCAGACAGCTTTCCCCCGTGATTAAAAAAGCCTTCTTTAAAAAAGCCTTTTGCTTCCACTACGAGAAATACGGGAAAACGCGCAAAGGAAAAATAATTTCCCCAGGGGGTTGAAAAGATCCGTGCCAACCCCTTTTGGTGACCAGAAGAGGTTAAAAAAGCACCAACCACAGATACTGGCCCAGCCCTTTGAAAAGGGAAACACGACCCAAAGAACGGGATACAGCATACCAGAAGAGGGGGGACGCAGTCCAGCCCTTTTCCTCACACAGAGCCTTTTCACCATGGAGGGGAATTTGGGGAACGCTCGTGTCCTTTCCGTTTGTTTTGCACTTGATTCCTCCATTTAAAAAAGTCCCCTGGCTTACTGCAACCCCTGACTCTCTAGACTTATTTTCCCATTTGGGTGCACCACGCCTTACCAACCATTCCCGAACATTTTTCATGTGGTCACACCTCAACATGCCAGGGAAACCAACTAAGTTCAACCACCCCAAACCCGGCACGAATGACCTTCATTGGACTTTTGGAAATTCCCTCTCCTGGGGCCTGCTTGACGCCTGTAAGGGCAGGGACTCTAACAAAAAGAAGAACATATACCCTAGATATAATAAATCTCCTTAAAGAATGCCTGCTCTGCACTGATAGGGACAAAAATCCCGAAACACTGTTTTTAAATGAAATACCGGCTTTGGGTAAATATCCCTTTTGCTTTCCCCAAAACCGTGGGGAAAAACATGTTGAGGATTTTTTTAACATCCAATAGAGGGCGCTTGAGCTTCTCAGCCCCTTTTCCCCATAATCCCTTTGGTGATTGCAGATGCTTAGTAGAAGGAAAAAAGGGTTTCATTAAAACCCTCTACACCCATTTGGTGCTCTCCTCGCTCTTCAAGGGAGATGTTTCCCCTTTCTGAGCCCTTATTGCCTCCCAAACAGCCACCCAGTATTTGCCTGCTCTGCACTGATGAGGACAAACATCCCGAAACAGCTGTCTACAATGAGAGATACTGGCTTGGCTAAATTTTCCCTTTTGCTTTCTCAGACCCAGGGGGTCAAAAGCAAATTGGGATGATTTGTTACATCCAACAGAGGGCGCTTGAGCTTCTCAGCCCCTTTTCCCCATAATCCTTGTGATATGCAGATCTTAGTAGGGGGCAAAAAGGCAAAATTTAAACTCTACACACCATTTGGTGCTCTCCTGCCTCAAGGAGAGATGTTCCCCTTCTGAGCCACTCATTGCCACCCACACAGCCATATCGCTCTGCTCTCACTGATGAGGGACAAACATCCCGAAACAGCTGTCTTTCAGATGAGAGAAACTGGCTGGGGTAAATAACCCTTTTGCTTTCTCAAGACCCCGTGGGTCAAAAGCGAATTTGAGATTTGTTACATCCAATAGAGCATGTTCCCAACTCCCGTCCCTCAAGGCACACCAACAGGTCATGTTTTCAGGATCTCCCACAGAATGCACTGACAATAATGACTTCACCTGTCCAATGCTAAGGAAAGCCAGAAAACATGACCTGTTGGTGTGCCTTGAAGACTAGGGTTGGGAACCTCTGCAATAGAGGGCGCTTGAGTTTCTCAGCTCCTTTCCCATAATGCCTATAGATAGAATGCCAGGTACCACAGTAATCAGAGCAAGCTTATAAAATTAAGTGTATACCTTGAACAAAATTAAAACTATGCTTTAATACATGATAGTACATATAGTGAATTGGTGCCTCTATTTGGGTCTCTCTCTAAATGTTGCAGGGATCAGATGATTACAGTTATCTATCTTACTACATTATCTCCATTCTGGCTTTCACTCCATCAAATTACTGCTTCAATCTACCATGCACATAATCCCCGAGGTTCTTCTCTGACTTGTCAGCAGGAATCCCTTTCCCCTAATTGTCATAAAAGAGAAGGATTCCTGCTGACACCTCTCGTCGCACAGAAGTGGTACTATGAGAATAGTACAGAAGAATATTTAATTGATTTTAAAACTTTAAAAAATAGAATGTTGTCCCAAATTTCTCAACCTCATATAGTTCTCGAATAATGGTGCAATGTAGTGCCCAAATACTGCCAGCTAGTGTCAAAATAAACCTACAGTAAAATAATCATACAGTATGCAAATAGTATAGGCATAAAAACTCTTAAAATATGGTCATATATATAACAAGGCTACTAGAAGATGTGACATCACTAAGTGGCGGTATCAGGACCGCAGGCAGGAACTGTGTTCAGACAAGGTGCACAGGTGCAGGCAGCTGGATTTAAGGAGGTTTTCCCATTTTATTGATTAGCTTTAAACATGCAGGCAAAGGTAAGTAAAGATTATTACCAAATACATTGCTGTCTTGATTTTGCTTTCTT
The DNA here is from genome assembly GCA_025379985.1 of Phyllomedusa bahiana. Lineage (NCBI taxonomy): Eukaryota > Metazoa > Chordata > Amphibia > Anura > Hylidae > Phyllomedusa > Phyllomedusa bahiana. The sequence goes on from JAODAL010006658.1 coordinate 129,854, forward strand.
TCAGAGTCACAGCAGTTCTTATCTCCTGTTTGTGTACACAAGCTTCCCCAATTAGCTGTTCTAGAGCCCTGGCCAGGATGGGGATGTCACTTCCTGCTGTGTCTTAACAGCAGCATAGCTTGTTTATGTTTCTTACTGACAAAACTTTAATCCTTTAGATGTAGCCCTCTGTCCTGCTGTCTAGTCACCTCCATCACTAATCTCCCTCTGCAGGGCTGAGACTGATAAACAGCCCTGGGAGAAAACTAATTTTCCTTAGTCATGCACCTTGCCCTATTTGTAAATTAAAAACTTAAACCAGCATTAAAGTAAAAGTAGCGCAGAGAAACCCCTAAGCACAGGGTCAGTGACAGATGAGCACTCTCTTCACAACCAGGGAAAATGTAAGTTGCAATTCATTCCCAATATAATACAAAACCGCCTTAGTGACCAATATTGGTCAAACCCATGGTGGTCAGGCACCCCCCCTCCGGCAGTGAAAAAGCACTGACCCAACAAAAAACAAAATAACCGTGACAATCAGGGGACTCTCAAAATGTCTTCTCTAACGGGACTGTTCCTGTTCTTTCTTCCCATCGGCCCACCTCATGACACTTCCCCCGGGCCCAAAAATTTTTGTGAAGAAAATTCCCCCAAAATTTTCTTTAACCCCTCACTTTTCCAGGACTTACCTACCAATTCCCACCTCTGTAAAATCTCATCCATAGTGACCCAAATGGTAAAAATCCCCCCTTTTGGACCCAAAAGTAATTTTCCCCAAAAAGGAAGTCCAAACCCATTTTAAAAGGCCCCCTTTTTTTTCCACTAGTAGGGTAATAACACTCCTATTTTGGGAGCCCCACAAAGAGGCAGGGAGAAAGGGGGCCTCCCCTTTTTGTAAAAGGGTTAGACCCAAAATTTGGGAAATTGATAAGTGGCGACCTTCCTATTTTGTAGGAAAATCTCCCCTTTTGGGTTCAGGTATCTAAGATCCTTTAAGGTTGATATGTCCCAATTAGATAGGTAGGTATATAAGTAGGCCCCCATTAGGTGGATATACAGGCCCCTAAGCACGTAGGTAGGTATATAACCCTCTATCAGTAGGTAGGTATTTACGAAACCTCAGAATGTAGGAATATAGTCCCTCTCAGTACGTATACAGATCCACTTAGTAGGTAATGAGGTATATACATCAAATCTCCGATTTTCGTTTTAAGGCTTCACTGGTCATTGGTTTTCAGCCCCTCCAAAGATTTTTTTATTTGGGTTCGTCTGGAGCTGGCTAACCCTGCAGGGCCTTTTAAATGCTTTTTACGGAGCAACCTTGTTCCCTGGCTGTGTTTTCGGTCATTGCCATGGAAACCCCGCCCCGATATCTTTTTGCTTTGATGAGAGAAGGAGGTTGTTGGCCAAAGTTCGCGTTTCATGGCCCCATGCCCCCTTTAATACGGTGAAATCATCCCGCCCTTTCAGTGAAACATTCCCAAAGTTGTGTTTCCACAACCCATCCTACGGTTGGGGTGTTCTTGGGTTGTCTCATTCTTTTCTCCCGCATGTAGTGGAGTGTACCAAAAAAATTCTTTTTTGGTCTCACTGACCAGTTTTACCGTCCCCTTGGATCCCGATGGTCTTTGGGGAAACTTAAACGGGCTGAACATTTGGGGGGTGTGAGCAGGGGGACTTGGCCCCCTACAGGGGTTAGTGT